>CM021101.1:343584146-343892597 GCA_007115665.2 Sequoiadendron giganteum
ACATTCCTTACACTTATGGTCCGATCTTGGGTAGAGATTTCACCAAGGCACTAAATGGATACACATCCATACATCACTCGCACATGTTGCTCCCCTGGAAAGGAGTCCCAAATCATATTAGAATTGAGAGAGAACCTAGAATGAAGTATGTCATTACTAAATATCATAATACTTCAAATGAGATACTGGTATCAGAGGTCAATATGGGGAACTATGTCCTATCCTCCCTTGCTTCAGACACAAAAGAAATCTTGGTGTTGCAAAGCTCTTCTGGTGAGTCCACATCTGAAGCCAATAGCTCCGAAGTGCAATTTAAACAAACAGAGGAACTTAGTGATTAGGAAGATAAACAACTCAGTATGCTGGATAACTTCCAGGAGTTTATCCGGAAATGTGTAGAAGATCATATTCAGCTAGGTAGAAATATGAACTTTGAAGAATTACTTCTTCCTAATTGGTGCAGAGTTCATGATGCTCCTCATTTTGAACTGGAATGTTACTTGTGTCAAAGTGCAGTGGAACAGATACAAAGGCACATTAACACAACCCCAACCGTTGAGTTAAACATATAGAGCATTCAAAATAGTCAGAAGGGGAAGGATGCAAAACCTCTTGAAGAGCCTCTGGGTGGAAAAAGGACAAAGGTATCTCAAGAAAAGTAGGAGCTAATGAAGGCTAGACATTAAGTTTGATGGATTCAAATCCAAGCAAGGTGTTGGAGTAGGGCTTGAGCTGATCAGTCCTAAAGGTAAAACCTACTTTGGTGCTCATAGACTCCAATTCCAGTGCACTAACAATGTAGTTGAGTATGAAGCTCTAGTTCATGGGATATTAATGGCATTAAGAATGAAGGTTAAAATTTTGCAGGTGTTTGGAGATTCTGAGCTAGTGGTCAGGAACATGAGAAAATAATACTCATGTCATGATAGAAGGATGGCCAATTATAGACATAGAATATAGGAGCTTATCGAAGGATTTGATGCCTTCAACATTCAACTGATACCTCGAAGTAAGAATCAAACTGTTGATTCTCTGGCACAAGAAACAAGTACATTGCAGCCTTTATCACTTTCAGGCTTAAATAAGTTCATTGTGGAACTTGTTCTAGTGCCCTCGATGCTTGACAATGTCACCAATTTTTAGGTATTTGAAGATGATAAGCATATTCTTGATTTTATCACTAGCTGTGATGTGTTTTCTTCTCAAGTAATTGATGAGGTTGAACCTCAAGAGGCTGAAATTGACCTAGAAGGGGTCCTCAGTCTGAAAACTAATACCATCCTCAGAGGCATTGTGCAATTGGAAAGGATATTTGATCTGGATAGGATAAGAGATCAAGAGAAGAAAATGAAAAGGGAATCCCTCAATTGTCAGTGTGAAACATACAACATGGGGACCCAAAGTGATGTCAAGAATGTCTTTATTGGTAAGGTGTTCCCTCCAGGGGAGAGGAAAGGAATTATTGATGCCTTGCACACATATCAGGATGTGATAGATTTGAGTTATGATGACCTGAGGACATATGACACTTCGATCACTACACATACTATCCCCCTCAAGTTGAGTGTTAAGCCATTCAGGTAAAGACAAAGACCAATTAATTCTTTGTTGGAGCCCATTTTTCAGAAGGAAGTGTGAAAGATACTCTCAGCACAAATCATATTCCCAATAAGACATTCGACATGGGTTGCAAAATTAGTCTTGGTTAGGAAGAAAAATGGATAAATCAGGTTGTGTGTTGATTTCAAGAAACTAAATAGAGCATCAGAAAAGGATAATTATCCAGTCCCTTCACTGGATGAGGTGCTTCAAGTTATCAATGGATCTCAAATAATGTCCTTTTTGGATGGGTATTCTGGATACAACCAGGTCATTGTCCAATATGAGGATAGGCACAAGACTGCCTTCATTACAAAATGGGGAACCTTTGCTTACTGGAGAATGCCCTTTGGATTAATCAATGCTAGAGCTACATTCCAAAGAGCTATGGATATTGCCTTCAAGGACATCATTGGAAAGTGCATAATCATCTACATGGATGATTTGACAGTATTTTCCAAGAGGAGAAGTGATCATGTTGCATATTTATACAAAGTATTCTAGAAGTGTAGGGAATTTGGTATTTCACTTAATCCAAAGAAGTGCATCTTTGGAGTCACTAAGGAGAAACTGTTAGGACATGTTATTTCAGAACAAGTTATTGCCATTGATTCCTGAACAAGTGGAGGCTATACTGAAAATTCAACCCCCTGCAAGCAAGAAAGAAATGAAGTCATTCTTTGGAAAGATTAACTTTGTCAAAAAAATTATCACTGGATTTGTAGAAATAATCAAGCCATTGAATGCCATGTTGAATGGAATACAAAGGCTAAGGAAGCATTTGCAGAAATCAAGAGGGCTATTGTTGAGGCCCCTATTTTGGTAAGTCCTGATTATGCTAATCCATTCTATGTTTATTATTTGCTTCTGATCACTCCTGGGCAGGCTTGTTGACACAAAATTCTAACCAAGGGAATGAGCATCCCATAGAATTCATGAATGCACCTTTGAAAGATTCTGAATTGAGGTATCCTAATGTTGAAAAGAAGGCCTATGCATTGATTCGAACTATGAAGAAGTTGAAGCACTATATATTAAGAAACAAGGTCTTTGCTATAGTCCTTGATCCTGCAATCAAGCTCTTGTTGATACAAAATGAGTTGGGTGAATGTAGAGCTAAGTGGGTAACTATGTTACAAGAATATGATATCAAAATTCAACCCATGAAGTTGGTAAGAGGGTAGGGACTAACCAAGACAATGGCTGAAATGGGTCCTAACTTTGTAGCCCAACATTATAATCTTCAGGATGTTTCTCTGGGGAACTAGTATGATGACATTATTTACTACTTGTTGAATCAATAGTGTCCCAAACACCTTAATTTAGTACAAAGGAGAGCTCTATGTTTGAAGAGTGGAAATTTTATGATGAAGAGAGTTGTCTTATACAAGAGAAATCATGAAGGTGTCTACCTGAGATGCCAAGGGAAGGAAGAGACTGGGAGAGTAATGACTGAATTTCATGATAAATATGGCACATGCCATGGTTCAACACCTTCCATTCCCAATCAGGTCATGAGGGCGGGCTATTATTGGCCTACCCTATTCAAAGACACACATCATCATGTGATAACTTTCCATGTGTATCAAACTATAATAAGCAAGGAGAGGTGTGTAGCTCTTCCACTTCAGCCTATCATAGAGGCAAAACCATTTGCATAGTGGGGAATGGACTTCATAGGTCCAATCAACCCATCTTCATGTGCAAGCCACAGGTATATTCTTACCATAACTGATTATTTTACTAGGTGGACTGAAGCTCTTGCATGCAAACAATGCACTTCTAAAGTAGTAATAAATTTCATGGAATCAGGTATTATCAATCCCTTTGGTTGTCCATTGGTTGTAGTTTGTGACAATGGTTCTGCATTTGCATCATTAAAGTTTTCTAATTGGACTTATGATCATGGAATTTCCTTAAAATTTGCATCCAATTACTATCCACGGGGGAATGGTTTGGCTGAGTCTTCCAATAAAAACTTGTTGACAGTCATTCGGAAGCTACTAGAAAAGAATCCTAAGGATTGGCATACCCAGCTAAGATTTACTCTTTGGGCAGACTGCACTAGGCAAAAAACATCCTTAGGAACCTCTCCTTATCACTTAGTGTATGTCTTGGAACCTATCTTTCCCATCCAGCTGAAGATCCCTACCCTTCAATTCATCAATGAATATTATGATGGAGAGGATAAGCATGAAGCCCATTTAACTAAATTGTTACACCTTGAAATGAGAAGAGATGAAGCCCTAGAAAACTTTTCCAAACATTAAGGTATAGTGAAAAGATGGTTTGAGAGGAGAGCTAAGGTGAAAGCCTTTAGAATCTCTGACTTGGTTCTTTATTGGGATAAAGCCCATGACAAAAAGGGGGAGAATAGAAAATTTGAAAAACTTTGGCTTGGCCCTTATCAGATTGTAGAGATTCTAGGAGATAATGCCTTCCGTTTGAAAACCCTCACTGGAGGAGATATCCCACTGCCTGTCAATGGGCAGTATTTGAAGCATTATTTTTAGTCTTGAGCTGTTCTCAGCTCTGTCCTTATACATAAGTAGACTAGGTTTCCTTTCTGTTGTTCTGTTTCTGCTTTTGGTTTTGCTCTGCTTGTCTGTTGTTCCGGTCCTGGTTTGCTTTGGTCTGCTTGGGCTAGTTTTCCTTGTTGCTTTGCTTTGTGGGGTTTTCCTACTTTTCTCTGGGCTTGTTGCATCGATACAACTGGCTTCTTATCTGGGTTTGCTCTGATATTTCTTTTACAAAATCTTATCATCTTTTCAGAGTCATTCAAACTGGTGGATTTCCTTCATCTGATGTTGCATGGGCTGGGAGTTAGTGTCACTTGTCTAAGTTGAATTTTGGAATGCATTTAGGTCTTATATCTTCACACAAATCTTAAGAATTCCAAGGTTTCATATGGTCTTTAGGAGGTCTAACAGGGTGAAAAATCTTAAATTATGCTCTAGTGCCACTGTGGTTCTCATCCTTGAGTGTGGGCTTCATTGCCTACAAGGTGGAAAGTAAAGCTTTAAAAGCAAATCTCAAAAGAGAATATCAAAAGAAAAGAAAGAAAATATTGAAAATAAAAATGTTCACCTCTTTAGGGATATCCTAGTATCTCTACCAGGGCTATGGATGCCTAGCTGGCAGTAGAGCTATGCTAGGGAGGGCCACAGTGATAACCTCACTAGGGCTATGGACACCTAACTGGCAGTGAGGCTCTATCCAAGTTTCTTTTGGAGTTAGAATCCTTAGGTAGCCTTGTTAGACTAAGTTTGGTCCTTGTTGCAACTTAGGAAAGGGAAATGAATGTATATGCACACACTTTGACCTTGGTACAGGAAAGGTTGGCTTGTTAGTGATTTATGAAACCTTGTTTATTGGTAACCTGATGCTTGGATTGAAACTAGAGATTTTGAGTTCTTGATGCTAGTTTGTCATCAAATTTCTCTAGAGCATTTCCCCAATGGAGTCGCCATTTGTTGTGCAGTTTTGTACACACGCCCCACTGAAAGTGGGGACCCTCTCCTGGCCTACCCTTTTGGCCCATTTCTGTGGATTTCCCCCTCTTTTGTGCTTATCTATGAAAATCTTGGGGTTTTGGTCTTTGGTGCTTGCCTTGGTTGTGGGTGCCTTTGTGTTGAGTTCTTGGTGGTCTTGGAGTCTTGCGGATGTCCTCTCTAGGGTGGTCTTCTTTTGCCTTCTATTTTCTCCCTTGGTTTTTTTGTTTGGGTCCTAAGGGTTGGTTTTATCCTTTAGGTTTTCCTCGTTCTCCTTGTTTCTTTTGTTCTTCTGGAGGTGGAACTAGGATGGAACTTAACTTTGAAGTTTGGCTAAGTTCTTGGTTTTGTTCCCATTCCCGTTTCGGCTCTGCTTCCCGCTCGCTCACTTCCTTCTTCATTTTGTTCTTTTTCATCCCAAGGGTTGGTTTCCTCCCTTAGTTTTTTCTTTGCTTCACTTTCCCCTTCATTCATTTGAGGTGGGACCGGGATGGAGCTAAACTTTGAACTTTGGAAAATTTCACGGTTCGGTTTCCATTCCCATTCCAGCTTCAATTCCCGCATTCTTGTTTTTCCCGCTATTTTATTTGTCTTTATCCTTGGGGTTGGTTTCTGCCCTTGGTTTTTCCTCGGCTTTCTTTTTTGTCATTTTTTTGGAGGCGAGACTAGGATGGAACTGAATTATTAACTTTGGAAAAGTTCATGGTTCAGTTTTCGTTCCCATTCCGGCTCCACTTCCCATGTCTTTGTTGTTTCACTATGTTCGACCTTCGGGTTTGTGTCTTTCCTTGGGTCCGCTTTGGTCTCCCTTTCTTTCACTAGAACCAGGACTAGGATGGAACATAACTTTGAAGTTGGCAGAGTTCATGGTTCAATTACTGTTCCTGTTCCGCCTCCATCTCCATCGGGGTTGGTTCCATTTCTGCCTCCGCTTGTCTTCTGTCTATTTTTATTTTGGTTCTGTCTCCGCCTCTGCTTCCGCTTGTTTCCCTTCCTTTCCCATTCCTGTCCCTATTTTGTCTCCACCTCCGCTTGTTTTTGGTTCCACTTCCACCTAGGTTTGTGCATGATTCTCTTGCCTTGGGAACTCTAATGCACCTACTTGGATTTTGATGATGTATTGAGCATTAATGGTGGCCCGTTTGAATGTAGGTTGGATTGAGTTGGGATTGTTGGGTGTACTTTGAAGATTTGGAAAGATTTGTGGGTGTAGTCAAGTGCACTTTGCAGCTGCTATCATGAAACCCATCCTCGCACACAAGGTCGATTTGGTTGGTGGCCATTAATGGTGAGCATACATGATTTGAAGGGGCTCAACCTGGTTTTGTTTGATCTAAGCCATTCATTTGCCTAGCTCGGGTCTGATTGGTGGCTCATATTCATGCTCGTGTTCACACGCATTGTGGCTCATGTAGGTGGAGCATTAATGGTGGGTGTGGCTCGAGGATCGGTTCCCTGACTTCGTGCGAGCCCAGATCGATCTGATGGGGGTCCTTGCTACATTTAGTACTTGACAGTGATTTATTGCTAGTTGTTGGGGACGATTTGATTGGTGGCTGAGCTTCCTTGCAACCCTAGATCTAGTTCACGTGGGCCTATTTCTATAAGTATGGCACTTTGCCTCATTTGTAAAGGTTGGAATTGGCTAGGTTTGGTTCAGATTGGAAGACTAAGTCAGAAGACTTGTAATCAGTAGATTTAGCAATAAAGTAGCATGTTAGAAGATTCAAAGTTAGTTTTTACATTTCAAGCAAGTGTTGTAACAAACTGGAATTGTTGCAAATGTGATGATTTAATACAAAGTGCAGGCATTGTGTTATAACTGGTGCCCTCTCTTGCATTGAATAATCTTGCATGGTTCTTGTTCTATCTTTCAAATCACTTGGAAATGTTTGAATATATCTTAGGTTTACTTTGTAATGCTTGTGATTTGATGTTTGGAGTGTTGTAGCAATCCCTGGTTCATACTTTGGGCAGCTTCTTGATTGTGGGAATGTTGTGCAAGGTCAACCTATACCCCATATTCATGTGCTTAGTTCAACTGTAGATATTCATTCAGTCTTATTGAATGAATTCCTATAGCCTGGAAATATTTAACACCTTACAAGATTGCACTATTTTCTACAAGATTATAGGTATAGCCTAGGTCGAACAAAAATTAGTTTAAGGGATTGGTCCATTCCAAGTATTTCATCATTTTCATGGTTAATATTAGAAGTAGTGTTAACATTAGGACTTCTGAAACCCTCATCTTTTGTTCTTTCTTTTATTATTCAGTTAGAACTAGAAATTAAAGCATCACCATGTCTTAAAATCTGATGAGTTTAGAGCTTCCAACATTTGTGCATAGGACCCCTTGTGATTACCAACATTTTCACATTTTATCACTGATTTTGTTCTACTGCACTGTCATGACCTGACACCTGTGAGACCTTGGGGTTATCTCTTTGTTCATAGAGATCAATCTTTCAAGAGAGATAGGATAACTTTTAGTCTGTCTGAATTGTTGTTGTGCAGAAACACCAAACAACAATACTAAAATACTAGCTTGTATTTAACTTCAGTTTATAAGCTTTAAAACTCAAGACTCGATAAAATTTCAAAATAGGCCATCCTTCTAGCACTAGTTCCTATTGATGATGATTTTACTCATAGTAATAGGGCGAATAAAAATCTCCACAAAAAAACCGCGAAGAAGCCTATCCTTCTTGAAAGATATGGAACAAGACAATCTCAAAGGGGAAATCTTCCTAAATAGAACAAAAAGATTGACTCAGTTCAATCCCATGTCTTTGATAATCAGGTCATGATCATACTAGGTTCGCTTTAGGGTATGATGCAATTTTTTTGTTAATTTCAAAGGGAATATGTTGTTAAAAATCATATTTATACTAGACATTGAGTTTTCAATTTGGATCTCAAGAACAAGTATCATGAAATTGAAAGATTTGAAATAATATTTCATGAACATCAACAATTTCATTTGCTATCACTTAAGTAGATTTAGCTTTAAGTATTCAGAAATTTTAAATATAAAATGAAATATTTTCAATAAATTTCCATCCATTCATCTATTTTTGGGAACATTTTCAAAGAATTTAAGCATCTATTATAAAATAAAGCATTAAAAATACTGAAATTAAAATTTCTCCTAGTTATTCTCCACGCATGCCCCAAAGAATTAATTAAATCAAAGCAAACTACTTTATACTTCACCAAATTGCTTCATAGCTACACACAAAATGGTGCAAGCTTTTAAAGAGAGGAATTTTATTTTAGACACCAAGTAGTTTTTGTATGCACCCTTAAATGGTGCAATATACATGCATGTTCAGTTGAACTAAGAAAACTAGCTACAAAAGATTTGTGAGATAGGTAGCTATCAAATTGGCTCTAATATTTATCAATTTCTACATGCATACAAGTTTTTAGATTGGAAGGATTCATAAAATAGAAAAAAGAACAAAACTTAGAGAATTTTTGGCTCTTTCAACATCCACAAATTCTAAATTTAACTTAAAAAAAGATATCCTCTAGCATTTTATAGAACACAAGGCACATATAGGATAAGACAAATACATGAGAGAGAATCTAAGGGATGAATCATATCAAGGCACGTGGAAGATAGTGATTGACCAAGAAATCACAATTGAAGTCCTTGAAGATTAAATTCAATTGCTCATTGAAGCTCTTTAGGTTTTAATCATTTATTATTAGGGTTCCTTCATGGAACCAAACCAATATGCTCATTTGAGTGTAAGAAATTCCCATATATATTCGAAATGATTTAGTGGAAATTCAATTCATACAATCTAGGTTCATTCTCAGTTTGAACATTCCAAGAATAAATAACTCTTGGAATGAGTACACTTCTCTGATGCATGCTTAAACTCCAGAGTTTCAGGTTCCTAGTATCTGGAACTTCTTTGTAAAAAACTTTATTCGAGCATGAGCCTCTAAAGTGTATCACTGAACCTGGTAACACCATTGGATCCATTTGCAAACTTGATTTTCCTAACTATCCATACCCAAACTTTGCATCACAATCTGTATTTCCTACAATCACAAATTCCACACATTGAATCCCTTTAAAAAATCATTTATTTATATCTCATGTAAATAAAACCATTATTCAAATGTTAGACTACAAATTTCCATAAATAACACGCTTTCCAAGCACATTATAAATTCTTGTATGATTATCCTCTATATATATCGGATCACTAGACTATCAGAATCATTAGACAATCACAAAATTTCAATACTTCACTCTATATCACAACTCAGTACATGGTACCTAGTATTCAACTTTACCCATAAACTTTCCTCAGACTTTGGTTTTACTAGACTTCCATTTCTATCCCAAACTTCTAATATCAGACTAGAATGCTTGGCTTATATATATATATATTACCTTTTCTTCCTTTCAAACATTCTCGGTTCTTGGTATTCAATACCTAAAACACTTTATTATGAAGTACTCTTTTAATCAAAGATTTCTTTTACCTCTTTTCTCTTCTCGGTGATCTTCCAACTAGCTAGCTCATACCATAAGAGTTAAGAAGAAAAAATTGTTGGGTCCCCAAGCCTTACAATCTTAGGGTGTTTTGGGAGACCACACAACACTATCCATCGTTAGTTTTGGAAGTGATTTGAATTTTTTTTATAATGTATACACCACAAGTTGTAGAGATTGTAGATTATCCCCACCCTAAATTCAAATGACATCCTGAAAAGTCCATGATGGATGATCCAGATGGTGTGTTTTCACACATCCCATATGGTGTTTTTCACATAGAATATGTAAGGGCATGCTTTTATGCTAAGTTGGAAGAGTATAATCATGCAAAGTTGGTTGGTGTGTGGTACAATGAACTCATTGGAGATGATTTTGAGTTGAAACCATAATTCAAGGGTTTGGTGGAGAAAAACCTAGATGTTTGGACTAATTTCCCAAAAAAATTCTATGTTGAATAATGGGTTAGGTATACATTGAACCAAATCAATGAAAAAATCATCTAGTTTGACATACCACATTTGATAAACAAATAAGCAATTAGGGTTGTTACGGGTTTATGCTCAATCGGACCAGCTATAGTGCTCAAATCAATGAAGAATGAAGTAGTAATGGAGTTAAAATTGGTGTAAAATATGATAGGAGAGCCCTACAAATCAAAGATATTAGAAATCTGGAAGTTAAGTTTGCTTGTATGGTGATTAGATACAGGTTATATTTGACTAATAGGGAGAATTTTTATTAGAAACTACAATTAATACAGTGCATGAGATGATGGTGAAGGGTGTGAATTATGATCTATGTGAATTGTTGAGAGCACAATTTATTAAGAATCTACAAAAGACTAAGGACTCAAAGTATCCCTTCAATTTTAGTACTTTGATCATATATTTATTATTTTACTTTTAAATGAGGTTCCTAGTACAAGGAACATAATGTGGCTAAAAGATAGGCATGCAATGCATTAGATCGAAGATCATTTGTTGAGATTAGGAGATTCTGATGCACAAAATAATTATCTCTAGGGATTATTTAATACTTTTTAAGAAAATATGTAGGAAAGGGAAAGGATACAAAATGTGTGGTGGAAAAGTACAACAATTATATTATTTTCATGGTAATTATTTTTGCATAATGGGGTTTGTTGAGCCTAGAACTGTGTAGATCCCAAAAATGGGGTATGAAGTTGAAGAAAAGGTAATAATTGGTTTGGTTGACCTTATGCTGAGAAAACCTAGAGACACTTCTCAAGAGAGATATGACACCTATGAAGATAATTTCATGCAAGTACACATTGATCAAATATAAAAGAAAATAAAGAATACTGTTGAAAAGATGATGCACAAGTTGTTGAGGTAATGGTCCTAAAAAGGGAACAAGTAGAGAAGGCTAAAACCATGTTTGGCTCACCCAAGGAACATCCAATAGAAAAAGGTCTAGTAGAACAACTACCACCCCTCTGATTTTCCCCAAGTCCTCTGGGACTAAGTCTATCATAGGAGAGAAAAGAAAAGAGGCTACAAGTTCTTTGGTGAAGGAGAAAAAACCTTCAAGTAAGTAGTAGAAAGTTCCTACGAAAGAAAAGGACTCTAAAAAAACAAAAAAATAGGCCTTATGAGGAGAAGAATAAAGAAAAAAGAAACAAGAGAGACATACTTGGGAGTGAATTTTAATGATGATGATGAAGAAGAAGAAGGACCACAGTTGGTCCAAAAAATAAAAACTAACCTATCACAAGGAGAATCAAGTAGAAAGAGAAAAAAGGTTGACATTGTGGACACTGATAGAAAATTGAAGATAGAGAAGGAAAAGGAATGCTATAAGATACAAATAAGGGAGAAGAGATCAAAATCTGGTAAGAATTCACTGAAAACAGAGAAAAAGAAGAAGGGTAGGTTTTCCCCTCTGGTAAGGCAACAAACCCCATGAAATTGGATGCACTATTTAATTTTATTGTAGAGTATGAGATGTTAGAGAAAACTACTACTCTATATACTACAACAGATTCTGCTGATAAGGCTACTATAGAAGAAGAAATTATAAAATACATTGTTACTTTTGAGGTGAATATGAAGGATACTAAAAAATAAATTTCATGTGGAGTTGAAAAATGTACTATATGCTAGAAGACAAGAAGCCATCGATGAAGAAGAAAATTTAAGATCTTTTTCTTTGGAGAAGGTTAGTGCACCCCTTTCAAATGAAAATAAAGAAACATTGGATCACATGTATAATAAGGAGCTCTGAACAAAGAAAGGGGTGATCTTGAGAGGCTTTAGAATGAAACTATAGAGAAGGTTGTAGAATTGGCACAAAGATTAGGTCTAACTTGAGACAGTGAAGAAGAAATGCATGATGATATGTCAGCTCTTAAAGTTAATGTTATAGAAGATGCTCAACATGAGAATGGAATAGAAGAAGGGAATTTTACCAATGGGGAGAACACTTCATAAGTAAATATCACAGAAGCACAAAAGGAGGTTTCCCCTACATATCATAGATCACCTCCTCCAGAACCAAAAAAGAACATTGAGGAAGAAATACAAGCCAAACTATAGACAAATATGCCTCTAGATAACAAAGAAGAATCAATTGATGAGGAAAAGAAGGATGAGGAAAAGCCTTTCAATGTTGAGGTTAATGAAGAAAAAGCAGAAAGAAATATTAGTGACAAGAAAAAGGATTTGGAAATGAAGGATGCATAAGATAAAGTGAAGATGGTTGGTGAATATTTTGGTATCTCAGGAGATTCATTGAAGAATTTTTTGAGTATGCAACTCCAATTTAAGTCAATTATGTTTTCCCAACTACTATAACTCCCAATGCAATAGGGGTAGGTTGATATGGATAAAATTTCTCCATTGCACAAGCTTCAGTTAGGTGATACTTTTCATGCCTCTGCTCGAAAGTAAATATTACAAACTCAACATAAGAGCACATAGCTTATTGATAAGGTTGTAAAAGTACTATAAGAGAGCATGCCTGATGCGAGCATAGATATTTATTTATTTGGTATGGAAAATTTGAAGTTTTTGCTTGATTTATTTAAAGAGTATTCTAGTCATTTAAAGGAAAAACAAGAGAAAGAGATAGACCAAAAGGTGAATGATAATAACTTAGTGGACATCATAGAGAAGTGTGCCATTGCACATAATAAATTTTAAAATAATCTCAAACATGTGTAAAATTATGTTGTAGAAGCCAAAGTTTTGTTCTAATTTTCCATGAAGTGGCCCAGCTCCACCAAAAGCATCAATGATGAGATGGACTCAAAGGAGTCCCAAACTGATAAGGTATCTGTTGCTTACGACCCAACACACAAAATTTATGGGAGCATAAGAACAGTGATTGAGAGTCTACATGGAAAGTTCTTCTAGTTGCAAGAGGAAAAAGAGAAAATTATTGTGTAGTTTGGACAACTCAGGGATCTCGTAAATGTGAATTTCACACTCATCTCCAGTGCCCTAATGAGTTCAAAAAAAGAAACAAAGATGAATCTGATGCCTAGTACCCAAGATGATGGTGAAGAGACCCTCTTGGAGTTTGAGACATAGATTTGCATTCTTGGAATAGCTAAGAAAGTATGGGAAGAAGGCAAGAAATACTAGCAAGTACACCTTGAGAAGTTGTATGTGTCAAAAACTTCTTCTAGTTGATGACGTACATTTTCTAAACTTTTATGAATTTCAGATTTTATTTTCAGATTTCACTGTATATATGCAGATGGTAGGGATAGTTTTCAAATTCAAATTTTGATTTGGTTAAATGGATAGCATTGATAGGGGATTTTTTCAAAGTTTTGAATTTTTTACTCCCATCCTTACGCGTATATATCAGTCAAGGGGAGTATGCATGTAATCTAGTCAAAGATATGTAGCAAAGGGGGAGAGAAGAGTACTAGCATATGTGTATATTTTTTATGCCATTTTCCCTTGATGTCAAAGGGAGAGTAGTTTATTCATGTTGAACCATCAATGAAAAAGGGGGAGATTATTGGAATTTTGTGGATTTTTTCATTAATATTGTGAGCAGGTGTTTTTACCTAGTCTAAAATGCAAAACCAAAAGAAATGCAAACAAGGAAAACAAAAACAACACCTCAAGATTAGGCCTAAGTTGAACTTGAACAAAACAAAGCAAAAGAAAGTGAGTTACCTTGTCCAAGTTGATTGGTTGGTTATCCCTGTTGATTTGTTTAATTGTGTGCTCCTTTCAATGGAAAATGACATAAAACTATATACAAAAAATTTGGATGAGATGAGGAATGCAATGATGCAAGTGGGTATTTGGATAGATGCTTGATATGGATGCAAAATGAGCTTGAAATTTTCAGCAATGGTGGATGAGTGAAAGAGCTTGAATGCTTGAGAGTTCAAAGTTGCATGAGTTGAGTGAATGTTGCAAATGAGGGAAAATCCTCTAATTTTAGGGGAAAGGAGACTAAGAAATGAATGGTCAAGATGCAACCACCTTGGACAAGATCAAGGGCTAGGGTGAGTTGAGAACTCACAAGTCCTCACATCTTGACATGTGACGAGTGAGGTGTAAAGAAGGACATGATGTGGAGGTACTTCCTTGTACCTTGGGATTGGAAAAGATCTCCTCATAAAGGAGGTTCTTGTCCCCATGTGGGTGATTTGACCTATGAGGAATTAAAAATTCCTTAAAATACCATGGAAGAATAAATGTGAATTTAAAATTCACCCTGGGAAGGGGTTGCCTTCTCCAAAAAGTAATGAATTTAAAATTTATTTAAATTCAAAAAGGTAAATGACTAAATTAAATAAATAAGAGTATTTATTTAATTCAGAGAGGAAAGTAGATAATGGTAAAGTATTCAATTATTTAAATTAAATACCTTAAGAACATTAGAAAAAGGGAGAAATATTAATTAAATAAATTATTTAATTAACATTGATGGGAAATGCGAGATGGATGAATGAAAGGGATAAATTTGAATTTATGGGATAAAGCCACTCTTTGAAATACTATTAGAATAATAGTGTTTCGAGGAAAAATAAAATATAGGTGACTTGATAGAGGAATGGACTAGAAAAATGATGCCCCAACACAGGAAAGGTGGTATAGGCTGTGTAATGGAAGAAAATGAAAGAAAATGCCTCGATGTTGTGGGAAAATGGATAAGACAGAGGAATGGAGGAAAATGATAGGGTATGCCCCCTCGAGAGGGTGGATGGGGAAGAAAAATGGGCCTTAGGTGACTTCTCGATATGAAGAAATAGAAGGTACCATGTGGTAGAGCTTGAAAAACCCAAAAAAAAGGATTTTGAACGAAAGAAAACGAACGAACAGGGTGCAAATGGTGGCTCATGGAAGATAGAGGATTAATTAGAGGAAAAAGAGGTTAAATAAAGGGTAAAAATACACAAAATTTAAAAAGGTTAAAAAGAGGGCGAAAAATAATATATAGTAATTTTAGAAATTATTTTCACCATTTGCACATTTGGAAGTTGAGTGAGACAGAGAGAGAGAGGAAGAAGGTGACAAGGATAGCCCATGAGTATGATAGCAGGGATGAGGACTTTGTACATGATGCAATCATCTACCGAAGCAAGGAGGTGCGCCAGTTTTACTATGAGCATGCGGTACCCCACAAGGTTAGATCAAAACCCTTCTTTGTGATTTTTAGTTAATTTTTTGTAAGTTGTGACATATTTGGATTTTTGAGTTCCTGGGATAGAGTTACATGCGAAATGGGTTTCGATGGATGGGAAAAATCGCCCATCCAAAGAGTTAAAATCGCCCTTCGAGGGCTTGGAAATAAAGAGGCCAATTCACCCATTTTGAGGGCGAATTCACCCCGAGGGGGAAAAAATTGAGCGAATTCGCCTAGAAAGGGGGTAGAAAATGGAAGGGTTGGGGCAGATTCACCCTAGACATGAGGAAAATTTTCCACAAAGGGGTGAAGTCGCCTTAGGCAGGGGCAAACCCACCCCGATAGGGGTGAACCTGCCCCAACGGGTGTGGTTGCCCTGTACAAGGGCTAACCCACCTCGACGGGCGAGGCCGCCTTGGATAGGAGTGAACTCATCCCAACATGCGGGGCTGGCCTACATAGGGGCGAAACCCACCCCTTATGGGTGGGTCTGCCCCAAAAGAGGGGTGAACCCACCCCAATGGGTAGGGCCACCCAAGAAGAGGGGCAAACCCACCCCAATGGGCAGGGTCACCCAGGAAGAGGGGCGAACTTTCCCCAACTGGCAGAGCCACTCGGATAGGGGCAAACCCACCCCAATGAGTGGGGCCACCCGAGAAGAGGGGTGAATTCACCCCAACCAAGGAGTGAACTCTCCCCAAAGGGCAAGGAAAAAGAAAAGAAAAAGGAGAGAGAGAGAGAGAGAGAGGTGAATCCATCTAAGGAAAGGGTGAATTTTCCCCAAAGGGGTGGGTAGGCAAGAAAAAGAACAAAAGATACCAAGAAGTCCATCCTGAGGCAAGAGGAGGATAAGAGAAGAGAGGAAAAGATAGAGCGTGAATAAGAAGGATTGATATGTGGTTTTGCGGATGTAGGGTTTCGATGTGTTATGGATGAGGGAGAGACATTTTTCCATGTTAGAGGTGACCACCAGGGCGATGAATGACAAGGAGCATGAGATGTTGGTTCAGGTGGGGTTACTACATATGTTGGGTTATCCCAACATTAGGGCACATAGGGCACTATTGATAGCATTGATGGAGCAGTGGAGCTCAGAGACCTCCACCTTTCATTTCCCGATGGAGGAGATGACTGTGACTCTAGAGGATACTACGACTACTGATTACAAGGCAATTGGTGAGTTGGACATGGTGTGAGGAATGATATTAGGACAGGTGCTTGTGGATCCTTTTTGGACATACAAATCTACTTACCTAGAGAGCAGAGCTAGACTTGGATGACTGTTTGGGGTTGGGAATGCCAACTCTACCACTCTATCTCTGTGAGTTGATTAGCAGGATCTTGCTGCCAGACAATAGTGAGAGATTATGTAGCCTAAAGGTTATTGAGGTTGTTTCACACATTGTGGAGGGATGAGAGGGGGAGTTCGAGTGGGGGGATTGCATACTAGTGGAGATGTATAGAGACATGCACGTAGTATGCTATAGGAGGGCGCAAAGTATCACACATGTGACATGCTATAAATATGGGCATGGGAGCACATTGGTGTGGCTAGGCTAGGGATTCTAGTATGGGGGACATAGGATGAGACCTTACCGGTAGCATAATAGTATGGGGTAGAGTATGGTTGGCGGTTGCACTACCTAGAAATCAGTGACCTAGAGGGATAGAGGAGGAGATTAAACAATCTCCAAGAGGACCAAATCATATGGAGATTTACATGACATGAAAGTTTTCAAGATGGAGGGAAAATGAGAGGAGACATGGGGGCCATTTCTTCATAGTATGCTACTTGGTCGAGAGGGAGCTATATATCATTGAGCTCCATAGAGAAAACAGGGTGATGAGGTAGTATGAGTTACAACACGATATCCCACTAGGACCATACAGATTTAGGTGGATCATGTGAGAGCGGATATATGGGAGATGATCAAAGTAGAGTTTTCCAAATAGATATGGGAGGAGCTATAGGAGGTGACATATCTAGGGAGAGGAAGGGAGGTAGACGCAGGTACCATAGTATGGTACACTACATGGTGGGATTGACATACCCCAAAATGGATGAAGACAAAGTACCTGATAGTAGGGCATGAGGATATGGCTCAAAGGAAGAGGAAATATTGGTCAGACAAAGGAGAGTTAGGAGGAGAGGCAACCGACAGAGGAGGGATGCAGATAGGGAGGTGGAGGTGGAGGAGGAGAGGGATCACCAGATGAGAGGAGGGAGGCGATGGAGGAGGATGCTCCAGAGGTTCATCCCTTACCGATGGTGCGCTATGTTCCACCACCACCAAAGGATATAACCATACTACTAATAGGAGCCCTAGCAAGACTACAAATCATAGAGTAGAGACTCAAGGGAGCAGAGGTAGAGAGGGAGAGATTATAGGCAGAGGTGGATAGGGCACAAAGCGAGGATGATAGGGACATTAGGGTCATACTCAATGAGTCAGAGGCAAACAAATAAAGATTATAGGTAGAGGTTGATGGGGCATAGAGTGAGGGGGGTAGGGATTTTAGAGTCCTAGAATATGAGGTGGGATGGGAGGTACACGAGCTAGAGGCAGCGAGGTATGAGCTTGAGAGGAGGCTAGTAGAGACCTAGGGGGAGTTGGAGGAGGCGATGAGGGAGAGGGTTGAGCTGAGGAGGGATCAAGAGGAGTTGAGAAGAGAGAGGGATCAACTGAGGAGGGAGTGGGATGAGATTCATGATAGGGTTGAGTGTGCAGAGGTAATGATGGGAGACTTAGGGGTTGTTTTGGAGAGGGTAGAGGCAGCCAAGGGACAGTTACAGACTCTACAAGGTGAGAGAGATGTAGAAGAGGAATGGGCACATTCCCTATAGAAGGAGAGGGATGTGATCATAGGGAAAATGTCACAAATGCAAGCAAAGATAGATCAGTTGTGGATGGCCCAGGATGCATGGGGGTAGGAGAGGAGACACCTATTTGGGCTACAAGATAGGTATAGGGCATAGTGGGACACCACAAGGATACATGCAGTGGAGAGGGATGAGTATATGAGGGATTCTAGCTAATACATGGTGGCTTACTTCATGGAGGTTCCAGATGCGACACGTTGTGTACTTCCATACATCCAAGGAGTTCCATCAATGCTAGGACCATCTCAATCAGTAGGGACACACACCCATGGGTTTAGTAGCTATAGAGAGACTCCCCCATGGAGAGGGCCAGTGCCAGATTCACCACTAAGATCAAATGCAGCCAACATAGGGTTTAGAGGACAAGAGGGACATGGTCCTAATTTTTGATAGGTGTTGTGTGTACAGACAGGGGATAGGGGCAGAGGCCACAGGTTCCACAATGCCAACTAGACAGGGAGTAGTCTATTCATTGTTGCGGTCCCCATTTTAAGGGGCACTTTGTACCTATATTTTATTTTATGATCATGGACAGACATGATAGATATGTATTTATGATTATGATGGACATTGATTATGGAATTTTTGATGGATATGATATTTTGGGATTTTATATGTTATGTGATGAACCTTATTTACACTATGCATTTATGATGTGATGGACGTTTAGGAATGGATGTAACGTATTATGAGATATGATGGATATTTATGATATGCAAGTGACTATGATGACACATGTGATATGCATGATGCCTAACATTTTTGTGATGCAGGATATGATGTATGATATGGTTATGGACTAATAATATGTGATGCAGATGGTGATGTATACATGTATTCGGTTTGAATTTTATGATGTATTCCATGGACTATATTATTGTGTTATGGTTATGAAATGAAAATGCAATAGGATGCAATGAATAAAACAACTGGGATGCACACGTATGATGTGATGTAGATAATGAGATGGACCAATATGTAATGAAATGATAATGAAATGAAGTTAATTTAAGATGCTTAGAATAACAAATCTATGTCAATCTAAACAACTTAAAATGAATATGATAATGAAAATGCAAGTTAATTTAAGATGCTTAGAATAAAATATATGTCAATCTAAACAACTTAAAATGAATATGATAATGAAAATGCAAGTTAGTTTAAGATGCTTAGAATAACAAATCTATGTCAATCTACATAACTTAAAATGAATATGATAATGAAAATGCAATGCAAGATGGGATGTAACTAAATTCCCTATAAAAAATAATATATGAATTAAATTAGCACGTAGTGATGGAAGGCATTTATAGGTCTACTTTATTAGCGGATCAGGGTTGCTTGGGATTAATGGCAAGTACTTTCCCTGTAATAATTATAAAAATGAGGAAAGATGTATGGGGTGGTGGACATGGAACTGCACCTGCCAAGACCGTGTGGATCTTGAGAAGAAAAGGGGATGAAGGGTGTTTGCACAACCTAGATCACTAGTCATAGGGGAGAGAAAGGAATGGGGATACAGACAATGCAACGAGATGATGAAGTATGAAATGCAATCCTAATGATATTTTCCAACTTTAGGAGCACTGATTTTTGCTATAGCACAAGACACAAGATTCCAAAGTATGAAGAACTAAGGAAAATATGTGTCAAATGCATAAAACAAACACACCAAACAAGAAGGCTATCCCAACACCCCAAAGTCACAAGGACTTCAGTTGGTCTAGGCATTGGGATAACCACAAGCATAAAGGATGCCCCAAGCATAACACAAGACCATGAAGATCTTGGTGGGTACTACACGAGGCAACCAAGAAGACAACAAGCAGACAAAAAGATCAAGATATGCCCCTATGTTTACCAGTCAAAGTGCACCATGGTATGATGGATTATGGTGACCCTAAAGAGGTACAATAGGAGGATCAAATGATAAGAAAAATTTCAAAAGCATCAAAATATCACAATCAAATTCAAACATCCTTTTCCATAAGATCAAAAGGATGGATGGGGTTTGTTGGTGTTTTAAAATGCAACCCAACTAGGATTTGCAATTCTCTAAGAGGTTGCAAACCTCTATATTAAAGAACCACAAAGGCTACTGGCCAACTGATAGGAAATGGAATGGATCAACATTTCCCCTTCAATTTAGGCTCTCTAAAACCTAGGGGGTAACCCTTTAGCAACATCAAACAATCTAGACACACAAGTAATAGGATATTGCTTAACATATGATGCTCTCACATAAATATGCTGAGAAACATAAAATATCACTTAACATTGGCAAGATATTAAATTAATTTAATCAATTTGCATGGAGCACATGACAAACATAACTCAATAAAATAGATTTGAAATGGTTTTTGATTTGAAACAGTTGGGACCAAAATGAAAATAATAGAAACATGATAATGGACCAGTGCCATAAAAATGGGCTATGGAGTCATATAACTAGAATTCATCTTTCAGTGTTGAACATGCTCTAAAGGTCTTGTAAATGTTGTCACATTATGACAACCATACCACTGCAGCTTTCTTTGATAATTCTACTTATAAATCCACCTGAAACATAACACTCTTGTCACATTTGTCAAAGCAATTATACTATCCCTGAACAATAGGCAGTAATAAAAGCAACTTGTGCTTTATTAAAGCAATTAAACCATTCATAGAACATAAGGCAACAACAAATGTATCTCAGATGTAGAAAATATGCATGAAAAAACTCAAATAATTTTATTATTGAATCCAAAATAGCATTACAATTTAGTCATGGATATAATTATCAGCTAAAATAAACATAACAAAACAATTCAGAACATACACTTTCAGATTAAAAATGACTAACGGTCATATTTCCCCCTAGCTTTACAATCTACCCATAGCTTTTGTCTGACTTACAGAGCTTTCAAAAATTGGAACCCTTTACAATTGAGAAGAGAAAAGAAGATATAGAAAATAGAAGCAAACAAGAGCATCCCTAAATTCGATTTGCAAATGCCATCTGGAAGCTTCATTCATCATTGATCAAATTGAAAGGAATATCTCATCTCCCTTCCTTTGGAGCAAAAAACATATTCCCCCAAAAACTGCCTGTGCTCATCATTGCTCAGTAACTGAAAATCAGCCCATGTGGAGAATCTCAATAATTTACCTAGCTGCTGAAAAAACCTCTTTCCCATGCAAAATTTGTTTGAACTCTCTTTCACAATGCTGCACATTATTTTCCTCCATATATTAAAGTTTGATAACTTTAATATTTCTGCTCCTTTGACTTTGTTTAAAATCCCCAACACAGAGAATGTCTCACATTGAAATGCCCTCAAATGATAAAATTAATATAAAATCCACTTTATTTGCTAGAGCCACACTTTGTAATTTTATGTCCAGCACATGATACATGTTTATAAAGTGAAATATTCACTTTATAAAACACCTACAGTGAATATTTAATTCACTCTCCATTTAAAATTCTTACCCCCATGGATAAAATACTCCACCTCCTTCATGCATTTACCATTTACCTTTAGTTGAAAACAATTTATTCTTGGGCACTTACCTTGCTGCACCTCATGATTATTTCTAGCAAAGAAAATTGCTTTCATGAAGAAAATTCACTTACACAGTGAATAACTTTATTCACTCCACCAGATAAAATAAAATACCCGTGCCATATATTTGCATTTAAAATGCTTACCCCTTATATTTAAAATACTTGCATTTTAAATGAAAAGAGCTTTTTGTTTAAACCATCGGATAAATAAAAACCCCCTACCTGTCCCCTCATACTTTATATAAAATACTTGGGAAGACTATGGCAACATTTAATTTTTAAATTTTTTTCCATTTAATGAAAATCCCTTTTGAGAAGAGAAAACTCTCTAATGCATTCACATCCTTTGGGGCCCAGCTGCCACATGTCTTAATTTCGCGGGCCTCGCAGGATTTCAGCTCACGTCACCCTTAATTATGCGAGGTCCACAAGCTGTGGTTGATATTCACCCACGTCCTTGGTTTTCTCCTAACCGTAGATCTCCCTTGGCCTTCACTGTTGCCCTAATCCTATTCCATTCTCTATGCTCTAGCTCCACATCTACAATCCTCTATGCCATTGCTCCATGTGCTGGAGTATGTGCTTTGGTGGATGCATGGCCTCCCTTTGGTTGGTTGTTCCTCTTGCCATTGTGCCATCCTACTCACTTGCCTTGTCTTTTTTAGGCGTGGGATTTTGTGCTTCCCATGGATACCTTTCTCCTATTACAGGTCATGCCTCTCTAATCTCTGGTGGATTTCCACCCCTTCTCACATTGTGCACACTAGCTACACAACACAATTCACGTGCTTGTCCTTGTATTCATGCTACTCTCAGCCAGCCACGACCCTCTATTTCATGCTTAATGGATTTCCATTTAATAAACTCATTTTATGCACATTTTCTACAATGTGATGGTGCCTCCCTTTGCAATCACAAAATATAGTTTCCTCAAACATTCACTATGATTTAAAACTTTCTTTAGTTTTTAAAGCAGTGCCCCTAAGTTGAAATAGACACATTGTGATGGAATGAAGTCATGTCTTATATATCAGACAACCATGACACTTAATGAAGTCATTTCTCCAAGACACTCGACTTCCTAGCAGTAGACATGATGGTGCCATCACTTGTAGAGTAGGCGTTCCATGAGATCATGTTTATTCGGGCATTTTCCCCTTACCCGCGAGTCTTAATTCTTTTCTCATTTACAAATTCCTGATAGAACTCCACTATCCTTTATGCTTTGTTGGATCCTCATACCCCATTCCAGGTCACGTACCCCTCCTTATTTCCTCATTGGATCCCTCCACCCGTAATTTACGTGAACTATCTCTCCCTCTAATTAGTGTTGGTTTCCCTCATTGGTTGGTTGAGTTTGTTTAAATGTTTCTGAGTTTTGTCTTATATTGGATGCCTCCTCTATGCTTCAATGGCTACCAACACTTTGCATAATAAGCATTCATCAATCCTTCTGCGCCTTGTCTATCTCCCCATTTTCATATAACTGTTGTTCATATATTTCCATGCCTTTAGCATGCACTTCCGTTTCATTTGCTTGGAAGTTTTTTGAGGACTTATCTTTTTCTATGCTCCCAATTCTTTGCATATAGTTCCACACCCTACAATGCAGCTAAAGTTCTTTTAGACTGTGAGTTTGTTGCTTCACATACATATTAATTTGGAGTTATCAATAGTGATATTTTTTCCATTAAGAGAAGACACAATGAAGATTGAATGGTATCCTCGTGAATTGAGTCACTACAGTGATTGCAATGTCTTAAGATGCACTTGTTCAACTTTTGCCATGGAAAACACAGTCACCACTGTCCTTCACTTTATCAATATGAACACTTGAAACATGTCCACTTCCAACTAAATAATGGCTTTAATCTTCCTTTTCACCAATGCATTTGTGACTAAAAGAAACACTTCGACCTCTTGAGTGTGTAAAGCATGTCAGGTCTATATGTTGGCTTGACTAAAAAAAAATAATTTTCAAACAAGTTTTACCCACAAGTAACTCAACACTACTTTTGAGTGCTTTTGAAGTTGAAAAACGAATTGGGTCTTCATTAGAAACTATTTTTTGTCCCTTTTGGAAATAGTGCAAAACTAGCCAAGTTGGCTCAGGAATCAATCTAGGAAACTGGTCAAATGACCTCCGAGAGACATCAAAACTTGCAAGAATTTAGAATATTTGATCCAAAAGTATAGTGAAAAAGATGGCTCAGAGAAACAGATCACGAGGAACCAGATATTAATCAGCAAAGTTTCCCAATTAAACTTTTTTGAAACAGCAGTTGTTCTACACCAATTAAAACTGACCCAACTACCAATTTGTAAAAATAGAAAATCAACCCCTAATGAGCTGCCATTAGACATGCAAGTTCATTTAGGTACCCTGAGTACATGTGCAAAATTAATTTTCTTGAATCATCATTGATCAAAAGTTATTGACGATCGAAGATGGCTTCTCTGAAATGTTGTCAGGAATGCAGATACAAAACCAAGCAAACTGCATTTGGTTTCAATCTGCTAAAAATAGAAAATCAGATCATGAGACTCTGGAAACTGACATGTGAGATCATTTAGGTATGGATAATATGGAACAACATTCGTTCTGACATGACAGTCAACTGGTTATGAAATCCAAGCTCAAACAAGAGACAAATTTGCAAAACAAACAGTTTGCAAATAGTAGAATAGTGTCAAAACCCTCCAGCTTCACTTTTTGAAACTCT
The DNA here is from genome assembly GCA_007115665.2 of Sequoiadendron giganteum. NCBI lineage: Eukaryota > Viridiplantae > Streptophyta > Pinopsida > Cupressales > Cupressaceae > Sequoiadendron > Sequoiadendron giganteum. Next base: position 343,608,523 of record CM021101.1, read on the forward strand.
GTCAAAACTTACCATGGGAAGCTGAAAAATGATACACACATTCACATATGTCAACTAAAAATTTCTACAAATGGGTTTTGCATGAAAATCAACAGGCTTCAAAATATAAGCCTCCAAAGTGGGTCACTCGGGCAGATTTGTCAGGTGCACCTCTGAAAGTGCAGAAGCAAAATTTTGAAATAGAAAATTTCAGAGTGCCATCAGTGGCTCTGACTGGGGATGTATTCCCCCTATGGGCATAGCAAGATTGCAGATCTTTGGAGAGTAGATCAAAAGCTGAGTCCATCAGGGGCTCAAATTGCTCCTTCATTTAACCTTGTTTTTCAACTTCATTTGATGACCCCGGGTCACCAAATGAAAAAATGGGGATCAACATTTGCCTCTATCAAACACCAATCTATAAAAAGATTTGATCTCCCTCAACTCATGCTTGCCTCTGTCAAACCATAACAACACTGGTGATTGCATTTTTGCAAACAACAATACCAAACTGCCCTTGTGCAAATGAAAACTTGTTCCCTATTCATCTCTGTCATCAAGTGGCAACCAAATCAAATAAGCCACATCATTGTCCATCATTTCATTTTCTGATTTCATATCAAGAAGCAACACTTGAAACTGGTGATCAAGATCACATGAAAATATGGTCTTATCACATTCATTAAACCCTTCAGAATGATCATGCTCAGAGGAAACATCATGGTTGAAAAGCAACATGCAATCATCTTGTGTGTTGAGAAATAATTGCTCATACATTTGTATCTCCTCCAACTAGAATACATCATAGGTTGGGTTGTCCTCATCCAAATACCACAACTCAAACACATTATCATGTGTTTCAAGATTCTAAAAAATCAGATCTGTCAACACTAAAAGTATTTTCAACTTCATTCAACTCATGACACTCAGCAAAAACATCAACCTCAAATGCATGAGTAGTGTTCTCTATCTTAGGTCCACACATGATATCAGATTCAATCTGCAAACCATCATGCAATTCCATATAGGATGCCTCAGACAAAGATTCAGACCATTCAAAATTTTACCCTAAATCAAGGTCTTCACATTGATTCTTCACAACATGTCCAATTCTATCATTTTCAGGAGTAATAGGGTCAGAAAAGAAACTTTCATGTGCACTTTCATTTGATAGGCATACTGACCCATGAACAAGAGACTCACTGTTACCAGAAAATTGCTCATTAGCAATGAAATTAACACCTTCATTCTCTGTCTCACCAATGCATTCCTTATTCAAAGGAAACACATCCATTTTCAAACCATTAAAGCAAGATCCATATTCAATCCCATACTAACTGACATCACACCCATTACTATGTGCATCATATGGTTTCTCTACACATTCATCAAAAAATCTTGTAATGTCAACATAGCTTGAAAGTCCATCAAACTATTTCACATTATCTATGGATGATAATGCTGATTCTAGATCCATGTGATTGTTACTATGCACAACTTGATCATTCAAAACTAAAAACCTTCCTTCATTAGTGTGCACATTATCATCATTCTTATGTACCACTGACATTTCCATCTCTGTCTCATATAAACAATTATGGACAGCAAAGATATAAACAGGTTCATCACCATCTTCATCACTTCCAGTAGTACTATACTCATGATCAACAAATTGAACATATATATGTTCGTCAGATTATTCATTTTTGATAGAATCCACATGCTCCATTAATGTCAAACTTGAACTACATTCCAAGTTTGTCTCAAGTATAAGCGGATCATTCACTTGTGAATAAGTGACTTCATCAATATCCATATCACTATATCCTTTGTGTGAAGAACATACCTCTAAGTCATTCTCATAAGAGCATTCATAATCATCAGAAAGACAATTAGTTTGGCTATCATCTACATCCTCATTACAATAAGACTTATCACAATACATACCATGCTCAAATTCTTTAGAGTGAGCGCTTGCACTTTCATCTTCAATGTCTTGTTCACTAACTTGAGAGAGAATGCCATCAAAAATTGTATCATCTTCACTGACCAAAGCATGACATGGAATGATGACCTTCATCTCTTCTATTTCTTCATCATTCAAGGTATTACAAGAAAAAATCTCATACATATTTATTTTTTCATCATACCATGCATCTTCCTCTCTGATACTGCTGCAAAGATCTGCACATGTGTTGATTGTAAGATGATTACAATTTCTATCCTTATTCATACAACATGTATCTTCATTCTCTGATACACTCTTTTCATTCTTGTGTATCATGTTCTGACTTTCTTGAAACAAACAACTACTACCTTCATTTTGAGACACCATAGTTTGATGACGTTCAACATGAAGTTCATTAGGACCTGCAGATTGTGATGATGGAGAAATTGAAGCAGCAACATCATTACCCTCTTGACAAGAATTGTTATTACCTGATCCATGATTTATATTTTCCTGAGGTGTGTTAGGATGACCAACACTCACAACCCTATGTCCTTTCATCATTGACTATCTCAAATTGTTCTGAATGTCCATAGCCATCTGATATGCTTGGCGCAAGGTTGTAGGCTCTTTATCCCTCAAAATATAACTCATCTTTTTTTCAAATGCTCCCAGGTATATGACCAAAAATTCAACATAATTTGGCCTTATGTTCTCCGGGATCTCTTTGATGATCATTGAAAATCTAAGATTAAAAGATGGTACTAACTCATCTTTTTCTTTCTCCATGTTCATGAACCTTTTCCTTATCAAAATAGGGTTAAGCCTCTCTCCAAATTATTTAATGAACACTACCTTAAGCTCTTCCCATGAATGAACGGAAGAGGTTGGTAAATAAAAGAACCACTCTCTTGCATCTCCTCTCAAGGACTGAACAAATAGTCTCATGATCACATCCTCGTGATCAATCTCATAATCATCCATCACATTACTGAACTCTTGGAGATGTTTATTTGCTGATTCAACCTTATCACCAATGAACCTTGGTAACTTATTTTTTACTTTAGCTGGAATGTCATTTGGGTAACCACTAATGCTACTAAAATTGATAGCTCTATACCTTCTAGTGCTGAAACCACTTTGACAATCTGGCTGGGACTGATCACAAACCACGGTTCCATCTGGAACCATACTAGGGTGCATGTATTGAGGCATCTTGATATGCCTTTTTCAAATTTCACATATCAACTCTATAGTTGATCATTCATTTCCCTATTTCTACCTTTCATCATGATCTTAGAATACCATAATGCATGATTCAAATGCATTTACACAATATCTATTTATTGGGAAAATTTCAAGAACAAATATACTTCTCTAACAAAATATATAGGCTGCAAATTACAGTTCAGAAGTATGCAGATTAAAAGTTACTGTTCTTTCCCTCTATTAATGCCAATCACTCAATAGGGAACCAAAGTTTTTCCTAAGATGTTCAAACATGGTTTCCATATACAATTTCTGAAAACCAAAAGTGAAGAATGCCTGGAAACTTTTTAATTGCTGCAAATTGTCTTCCTGACTGGTAATGTTTGTAGATCTGGAACTTTCTTTAAATTTCAATAGGTTCTATTAACAGAGTCACCACCTCTTTTCACAGAGGACTGAACTTCAAATATTATGAAGTTCTTTCACATGTAAACTTCTTTTTGAGTTCCTTTCCACCAACAGAGCACCACTGATTACAAAATTGTTCAGGTTCACTGCAACAAATTCTTCTCTAGGGTTGAAATCCTTCAAACTTTGAAATAAATTTAGAATGACGAACAATAATATGACTATAACCGTCTGCAACTGGAGATTCAAAATCTTCCCCACCAGAGTCACCATTTTGTTGGAATTTTAAAATACAATCCAACTAGGATTTGCAATTCTCTAAGAGGTTGCCAACCTCTATATTAAAGAACTACAAAGGCTAGTTGCCAACTGACAGGAAATGGAATAGATACACATTTCCCCTACACTTTAGGCTCTCTAAAACCTAGGGGGTAACCCTTTAGCAACATCAAACAATCTAGACACACAAGTAATAGGATATTGCTTAACAGATGATTCTCTCACAGAAATATGCTGAGAAACCTAAAATATCACTTAACATTGGCAAGATATTGAATGAATTTCATCAATCATCATGGAGAACATGACAAACATAACTCAATAAAATAGATTTGAAATGGTTTTTAATTTGAAAGAGTTTGGACCAAACTGAAAACAACAAAAGCATGATAATGGACCAGTGCCATAAAAATGGGCTATGGAGTCATATAACTAGCATTCATCTTTCAGTGTTGAACATGCTATGAAGGTCATGCAAATGTTGTCACATTATGATAACCATACCATTGCGGCTTTCTCTAATAATTCTACTTATAAATCCACCTAAAACATAACACTCTTGTCACATTTGTCAAAGAAATTATACTATCCCTGAACAATAGGCAATAATAAAAGAAGCTTGTGCTTTATTAAAGAAATTACACCATTCATAGAACAGAAGGAAATGAAAAATGTATCTCAAATGCAGAAAATGTGCATGAACAGACTCAAATAATTTTATTATTGAATCCAAAATAGCATTACAATTCAGCCATGAAGATAATTATCAGATAAAATAAACATAACAGAACAATTCAGAATATACACTTTCAGATTAAAAATGACTAACAGTCATATTTCCCCCTAGCTTTACAATCTACCCATAGGTTCTGCCTGACTTTCAAAGCTTTCAAAAATTGGAACCTTTACAATTGAGAAGAGAAAAGGAGATATAGAAAATAGAAGCAAACAGGAGCATCCCTAAATTTGATCTGCAAAAGCCATCTAGAAGCTTCATTCACCATTGATCAAACTGAAAAGAATATCTCATCTCCCTTCCTTTGTAGCAAAAAACATATTCCCTCAAAAAATTCCTTCGCTCATCATTTCTCAGTAACTAAAAATCAGCCCATGTGGAGAATCTGAATCATTTACCTAGCTACTCAAAAAACCTCTTTCCCATGCAAAATTTGTTTCAACTCTCTTTCACAATGCTGCACATTATTTTCCTCCATATATTAAAGTTTGATAACTTTAATATTTATGCTCCTTTGACTTTGTTTAAAATCCCCAACACAAAGAATGTCTCACATTAAAATGCCCCCAAATGATAAAATGAATATAAAATCCACTTTATTTGCTGCAGCCACACTTTGCAATTTTATCTCCAACACATGATACATGTTTAGAAAGTGAAATATTCACTTTATAAAACACCCGCAGTGAATATTTAATTCACTCTCCACTTAAAATTCTTACCCCCATGGATAAAATACTCCACCTCCTTCATGCATTTACCATTTACCTTTAGTTGAAAACAATTTATTCTTGGGCACTTACCTTGCTACACCTCGTGATTATTTCTGGCAAAGAAAATTGCTTTCATGAAGAAAATTCACTTACACAGTGAATAAATTTATTCACTCCACGAGATAAAATAAAATACCCATGCCATATATTTGCATTTAAAATGCTTGCCCCTTATATTTAGAATACTTGCATTTTAAATGAAAAGAGCTCTTTGTTTAAACCATCAGATAATTAAGACCCCCTACCCATCCACTCATTTATTATATAAAATACTTGGGAAGATTATGGCAACATTTAATTTTTAAATGTTTTTCCATTTAATGAAAATCCCTTTTGAGAAGAGAAAACTCTCAAATGCGTTCACATCCTCTTGGGCCCACCTGCCACATGTCTTGATTTTGCAGGCCTCGTAGGTCTTCAGCTCACGTCACCCTTAGTTATGCGATGTCTGCAAGTTGTGGTTGATGTTCACCCACATCTTTGGTTTTCTCCTGATCATAGATCTCCCTTGGCCTTCACTGTTTCCCTAATCCTCTTCCATTCGCTATGCTCTAGCTCAGCATCTGCAATCCTCTCCACCATTGCTCCATGTGCTTGAGCCAATGATTTGGTGGATGTGTGGCCTCCTTCTGGTTGGTTGTGCCTCTTGCCATTGTGCCATCCTCCTCACCTGCCTTCTCTTCTTTAGGCATGGGCCTTTGTGCTTCCCATGGATACCTTTCTCCTATTGCAGATCGTGCCTCTCTAATCTCTAGTGGATTTCCATCCCTTCTCACATTGCGCACACCAACTACACAACATAGTTCATGTGCTTGTCCTTGTATTCATGCTACTCTTAGCCAGTCGCGGTCCTCTATTTCATGCTTAATGGATGTCCATTTAATAAACTCATTTTATGCACATTTTCTGCAATGTGATGGCACCTCCCTTTGCAATCACAAAATATAGTTTCCTCAAACATTCACTGTGATGTATAACTTTCTTCATTTTATAAAGCAGCGCCCCTAAGTTGAAATAGATAAATTGTGATGGCATGAAGTCATGTCTTATATATCAGACAACCACGACACTTAATGAAGTCATTTCTCCAAGCCACTTGACTTCCTAGTAGCAGACATGATGTTGCCATCTCTTACAGAGTAGGCATTCCATGAGATCACATTTATTTGGGCATTTTCCCCTTACCAGTGAGTCTTAATTCTTCTATCATTTACAAATTCTTGATAGAACTCCACTATCCTTTATGCTTTTTTGGATCCTCATACCCCATTCCAGGTCGCGTACCCCTCCTTATTTCCTCATTGGATCCCTCCAGCTATAATTTACGTGAACTATCTATCCCTCTAATTAGCGTTGGTTTCCCTCATTGGCTGGTTGAGTTTGTTTTAACGTTTCTAAGTTTTTTCTTATATTGGGTGCCTCCTCTATCCTTCGATGGTTGCCAACACTTTGCAGAATAAGGATTCATCAATCCTTGTGCACCTTGTCTATCTCCCCATTTTGATATAACTATTGTTCATATATTTACATGCCTTTTGCATGCACTTCCATTTTATTTGCTTGCAATTTTTTTGACTTATCTTTGTCTATGCTCCCAATTCTTTACATATAGTTCCACACCCTACAATGCAGCTAAAGTTCTTTTAGATTGTGAGTTTGTTGCTTGACACACATATTAATTTAGCGTTATCAGTAGTGATATTTGTTCCATTAAGATAAGACACAATGAAGATTGAATGGTATCCCCATGAATTGAATCACTATAGTGATTGCAATGTCTTAAGATGCCCTTGTTCAACTTTTGCCATGGAAAACACAGTCACCACTGTCCTTCACTTTATCAATATGAACGCTTGAAACATGTCCACTTCCAACTAAATAATGGCTTTAATCTTCCTTTTCACCAATGCATTTGTGACTAAAAGAAACACTTCGACCTCATGAGTGTGTAAAGCATGTCGGGTCCATATGTGGGCCTGACTAAAAAAAAATTGTTTTCAGACAAGTTTTACCCTCAAGTAACTCAACACTACTTTTGAGTGCTTTTGAAGTTGAAAAATGAATTGGGTCTTCATCATAAACTGTTTTCTATCCCTTTCGAAAATAGGGCAAAACTGGCCAAGTTGGCTCAGGAATCAATCTAGGAAACTGGTCAAACGACCTCTGAGAGAAATCAAAACTTGCAAGCATTTAGACTATTTGATCCAAAAGTATAGTGAAAAAGATGGCTCAAAGAAATAAATCATGAGGAACAGGATGTTAATCGGCAAAGTTGCCCTATTAAACTTTTCTAAAACAACAATTGTTCTGCACTAATTAAAACTGACCCAACTACCAATTTGTAAAAATATAAAATCAACCCCTAACGAGCTGCCATCAGACATGAAATTTCATTTAGGTACCTTGAGCACATGTGCAAAATTAATTTGCTTGAATCATCACTGATCAAAAGTTATTGACGGTCGAAGTTGGCTTCTCTGAAATGCTGTCAGGGATGAAGATACAAAATATAACAAACTGCATTTGGTTTCAATCTATGAAAAATAGAAAATTAGATCATGAGACTCTACAAACTGAAATGTGAGATAATTTAGGTATGGAGAATATGGAAAAGCATTCGTTCTGACATGATAGTCAACTGGTTGCGAAATCCAAGCTCAAATAGGAGACAACTTTGCAAAACAAACAATTTGCAAATAGTAGAACAGTGTCAAAACCCTCCAGCTTCACTTTTCGAAACTCTGTCAAAACTTACTGTGGCAATTTTAAAACTGACACACATATTCACATATGTCAACTCAAAATTTCTACAAATGGGTTTTTCATGACAATCAACAGGCTTCAAAATATAAGCCTCCAAGGTGGGTCACTCAAGCATATTTGTCAGGTACACCTCTGAAAGTGCAGAAGCAAAATTTTGAAATAGGCATCTCAAATTTGTAAAATTTGAGAGTGCCATTAGGGTTGATTTGGTTTGTTAGGAAGGATGCATCCTATTGAGACCAAAGATGGAGACTAAACTAAAAGATCGACATGACACAGGATATCTGAGACCAATTAAACCTCATGATATTGATGACCTTTGTTTGTAAATACTGGCTAGGATATGGACACACTTGATGACACAACAAGATAATTAGATACAAGAAAGGAAAACCCTAAAGACCTAGGGGCTCGAGGGTATATCAATGATCAGCCTTGCCTACGTGAAAGCACAGAGCCCTCATAGTTCGATAAAGACCATGGATAAAAGCGGGAAGAGGACAATGATGACCATCGATGGAAGAAAAATACTGGATGGAAAAAGGCATGGATTGTTGGATGTTGTGGTTGTGTTATTGATATGTGGTTGTCATTGATGTCAACACTATTAGCATTGATGATTTTGAAGGTTCTATATGTCGACGATATTGAGAAAATTAGAATGAATATGTTGCAGGCAATCTATGAAGCTGTGATGATCAAAATGGTGGAAAGTTATGTAAGTTTTTAATCAGAAGTTGTTCATCAAAGGGTTTTTTGATGAGCCTATCTAGTATGTTGTTTAGAATTTTTAGTGGTACACATCAAGTTTGGAGTGAGTTATGAGTCTCTGAGTTCCTACAGTTACTCTATTACTGTAGCAGGTGTTTATAGAAGAAGAGAATGAAATTATAGTAAATTAAGCTGTTGCATATGCTCCTATGATGATCAGTGATGTTTCTAGATTGTGCTCTATTATTGTGGTACGTCCGCATTGATCAGTGTGCTCGTGATCAAAGATTTTCCTTTGTGTGTTCGAGTTTTTCATGTTCTTGGCCGACATGATGGTGGTAGCATGTTGTAGATCCTTATGAATTAATATTTTAATGTTTGGCATGTTCGAGGATGTTGATATAGGTTTTTTTATGATGTGATTGACTTAGGTTGGTGCACATTGATATTTGTTCATGAATTGGGCTGACAATTTGTAATTCATTTATTATTTATTTGTGGCCGACAAAGTTGTTGATGTAGATTTATGTAGCGGATATATAAGCGATTTTTTCTTCATTTTGAAGTGTGTTGTGTATGTTCATTGAATGTATGCAAATTGTGTGAAAGATATGTGTGAATAAAGATCATATCATTCGATTTCAAAGCAGAGTGTGAAGAAGATTGAGTGAAGTCTAAAGAATTTTTTTTTTGCCTAACCATAACTATCATCAAGCTTTTGTAGAAGCTAATTTCTTAATTCAACCTCATTAGATGGATTTAATTTGATTGTTTTATGTAAGGTAATGAGACTTCCCTTTGAGAAGTGAGCTCTAAGCAGTGTGCCTAAATGCATGTGCATTCCTTATTCATTTTTCATTATACTTATAACAAGGCATAATCTTGTGGACTAACATCCACCATGTTTTTTCCCCTAATAGGGTTTCCATGTATAAAATCTTGGTGTTCATGTGTTTCTGATGTGTTATTGATTCATGATTTCACTGTTAATTATCAGATCTGAGATTAAAGTTTGATAAAGGTTAAATAAGTTTAAATTTTGTAACAACTGATTCACCCCCCCCTCTCAGTTGTTTATCCTTATTTTTCCAATAATTGGTATCAGAGTAGGTTCCTCTGAAGAATTTTAATAGCTTGAGGTGATCAGATATGGCATCATACAAGAAGGATAGTCCCAGATTCGATGGTACAAACTACTCTCTATGGAAGGTTAGAATGGAGTGTCATTTGAAGTGCATTGGTGAACCTTTCTAGAAGATTACAAAGAACAATTATAATATTCCTCAAAATGGTCCCTCTACTCCTGATGAGATCAAAGAAGTTGAAACTAATATCAGGGCTATAGAAGCGTTACTAAGTGCTTTGACAGAATCAGAGATGGAAAATGTAATAGGTCTAAAGACAACACATGAGATTTGTAAGAAATTAGAAACATTGTATGAAGGAGATGCACAAGTGAAGATTGCTAAGCTAACAAGTTTGAAAGGAAAGTGGGAGAACTTGAAGATGAGTGAAGATGAAAACATTATTTCTTTCATGCAGAAGGTAAATGAACTAGTGATGGGTATTAGATGTGTCGATGGAGTCATGGATGAAGATGAGATTGTGACTAAAGTGCTCAAATCAGTGCCTACTTCTTACAAAATGAAAGCTCATGCTATTGAAGAGCTCAAGATAGTAACAAATGTGACAAGAGGCATGTTGATTGGTAAACCAGCTACCTTTAAGTTGAGTGAATTTGGTGAGTCTACTCCTAAGACAAAATTTGCATTTCAAGCTACTATATCTAGAAAAAAGCCAACAAAGATATGATCTGGGAGAAATTTCCAAAAAAACATTCAAATATGAAGATGAAGAAAGAGAGCTAGAAGAGTTGGAAGCATTGATTGTGAAAAGAGAATCTAGAGGACATGGTAAGTATAAAGGAAAGCTACCTATTAAATGTTTCTCTTGCAGTAAGATAGGTCATTTTGCATCAAGGTGTCCTGAAAGAGTTTCTAAGTACAAACCTAAAAATTCTAGATTTCAAAAGAAATTTTATTATGTTGAAGAAGGTGTTATTGATGATGAATCTGATAAAGACATTGGAAATGAAGATTGATGGTTAATCATTTCTATCAAGGAAAATGGTATGGTGTCCACTAAATCTACTAGTGATAAGAATATTGAGAAAGTGCTTGTAGCTAGAATTGATGAAAAGGATGAGTGGGTGATTGACAGTGGATGCTCACATCATATGACTGGTGACAAAAGAAAGTTTCTAAGCTTGGAGAAGTATGATGGTGGTGTTTTAATATTTGGAGATAACAATCCTAGTCTGATTTGTGGTAGAGGCACTATTTCTCTTGGTGGTAAATACAATACTGATGATGTCCTTTATGTTCAAGGATTGAAGCATAACCTGTTGAGTGTTGGAAAAATGGTAGACAAGGGATACAATATTTAGTTCAAATATGGTAAGTGTGGGATATGGGGAAGCTCTGGAAATATAATTTCTTTAGGTACAAAGACAAGAGGTAATATTTTCCACCTGAGTGTTGCTAGTGAAATTTGTTTAATTGCTCAAGTTGATGTAAGCTAGTTATGGCATAGGAGGTTGTCTCATGTGAATTTTGATAACATTGTCAAAGTAAGCTCCACTCAAGCAGTCAGAGATCTACCTAAGTTAGTGAAGCCTACTAAAACTATATGCAAGGAATGTCAGATGGGAAAATAGACAAGAATTTCCTTTCAGAGAAAACAACATCATTATAATGGAGTATTGGAGCTAGTACATATTGATCTATGTGGTCCATCCACACTCAGAAGTCTATAAGGAGAAAGGTATTTTATGTTTCTTATTGATGATTAATCTAGGATGATATGGGTTGATTTCTTAAGAGAAAAACATGAAGCACTAGAAAAGTTTAAATGTTTCAAAGCTATGGCAGAAAATGAGACAGGTTTGAAGGTTAAATTCTTAAGATTAGATAGAGGTGGTGAATTCACTTCCTGGGATTTCAATTCATTTTGTGAAGAACATGGAATAAAAATATAATTATCTACTCCCCGGACCCCTCAACAGAACGGAGTTGTTGAAAGAAATAATAAAAAAATTCTAGATGCTCCTAGAAATATGATTTTGGAAGGTAATGTTCCTCATATCTACTAGAGAGAAGTTGTAAGCACTACTATATACACTATCAATCGGGTAAATGTAAATGGTAGTTCTGGTAAGACTCCTTTTGAGCTGTGGTTTGGTTATAAGCCTACTATTAAATATTTCAAAATCTTTGGAAGTAGATGTTATATCAAGAGAGATGAATATATTGGTAATTTTGATGCTAGAAGTGATGAAGGAATCTTTATGGGTTACTCTACTAAGAGAAAAGCTTACCGATACTACAATAGAAGATTGAAGAAAATGGTTGAAAATGCAAATGTCGGAGTTGATGAAGGCACTGTTAGATCATCCAGATATTGTGGATATGATTCAGATGATCAACAAGATAGTACAGATAATGGAAAGAATGTGCAGACACAGAATCAAGTTCAAATTGTTCCGGTGAATCAAGATAATCATGAAGGAGAAGCTAGTGGAAGTGCAGAAGAGAGAACAAAAGAACTAGAAGTTAGAGAGAAACCCAAAGTCCCAAAGTATGTAAAGATAAATCATTCTAAAAATCAGATCATAAGAGATAAGAAAAAAGGTGTGCAGATTAGAAGAAGAATTGTAGAAGAGTATTTTCTGATTCCCAAGGCTAAACCTAGAAATGTGAATGAAGCATGTAAAGATGAATATTGGATGGAAGCAATGAAGGAATAACTGATGTAGATAGAGAAAAATGATACATGGACTCTTGTTCCCAGATTTGAGGATAAAAATGTGATTGGAACCAAATGGGTCTTTTGGAATAAGTTGAATGAACAAGGTGAAGTGGTTAGAAATAAAGCAAGATTGGTATGTAAAGGATACTCATAGATGGAAGGTATTGATTTTGAAGAAACTTTTTCCCCTATTTCTAGAATTGAAGTTGTAAGTTTATTTCTTGCTTATGCTACTTTCAAGAATTACAATGTCTATCAAATAGATGTGAAGTCATCATTTCTAAATGGTGAATTAGAAGAAGAAGTTTATGTTGAGAAACTAGATGAATTACAATTGACTGATGAAAAGGACATGGTTTGTCGGTTGAAGAAAGCACTATATAGACTCAAACAAGCCTCTGGAGCTTGGTATGCTAGATTGGATAAATACTTGTTGAAGCTTGGATTCAATAAAGTTACTGCTGATAACAATCTGTATTTCAAGATGGACTAGGATAAATAGTTGACTATTGAAGTTATTTTTGATGATATCACTTTTAAAGGAGATGATGATTTGTGCATGAAGTTTTTTGATGAAATGAAAAGTGAGTTTGAGATGTCAATGATTGGAGAGCTGAAATTATTTTTAGGATTTTAAATTACTTAGATAGAGGATGGAATCTTCATATCTCAGTCCAAATATGTAAGAGTGTTGCTGAAAAGGTTTGGCATGGAAAATTCAACACCAATTGGTACACCCATGGTAACCAGATGCAAGTTAACACAAAATGATGATTCTCCTAAGGCTAATAAAACAAGGTATAGGTCAATGATTGGTGGATTTCTCTATTTGACTCAGACCAGACTAGACATTATGAATGTTGTGTGTATGGTTGCTAGATATCAAGCCAATCCTAAGGAATCACATGTGATTGCAATAGAGAATTTTCAAATATGTGAAAGGAATAGTTGATTTTGGTCTTTGGTATCCTAAGGATGATTATCTTACTTTGAATGCCTTTATAGATGTAGATGGGATAGGAGATGTGGATGATAGGAAAAGTATAAGTGGTGGTGCATTCTTTTTGGGGAATAAGTTGGTGTCTTGGCTAAGTAAAAAACATAATTCCATTTCCTTATCTATTGCTGAGGAAAAATTCATTGTTGTTGCAAACAATTGTACTTAAGTAATGTGGATGAAACAAATGCTGAGAGATATCAAAATTGAGTATAATGAGCCTATTTCTATATTTTGTGATAACTCAAAAGCCATAAAAATTTCCAAGAATCTGGTGTTACATTCAAAGACAAAACATATATCTATCAAGTATCACATTTTGAGAGACAAAGTGAGTGATAAAGAAGTCAGATTAGAATATGTGCCCACTAAGGAAAAAATTATAGATATATTCACTAAATGATTGCCTAAGGATAATTTTGAGTATCTCAAAAGTAAGTTAAGGGTGATTTCCCCTCCTAATCTGAACTAAGATGCAAGTCTTTGCATCAATCCATGCACTCATAGTCAAATCCTGTTTCAGAATGATGTTGTGGTGGCTTCTACTCAAGGGCAGTAGTTAGATGATTTAGATATGTGCTTCAGAGCTTGTGTACCTTTTCAATTGATGTCAAAAAGGGAGAAGAGAAATGTGAAAAACCCTTGAGGAATAAAAGTAGAGAAGAGTAATGTAAGAGGGAGAAGAAAAGTTTCAAAAGAGTTAGTTGTGTTGATGGTATTTTTCACATCATGTGTTTCCATCAATGCCAAAGGGGGAGATTGTTAGATGTTGTAGTTGTGTTGCTGATATGTGGTTGTCATTGATGTCAATTCTATTAGCATTGATGATTCTGAAGGCTGTATATGTCAAGGAAATTGAGAAATTAGAATGAATATGTTGCAAGAAGTCTACGAAGCTGTGATGATTAGAATAGTGGAAAGTTCTATAAGTTGTTAATCAAAATTTTTACACCAAAGGGTTTGTTTGTGAGCCTATCTAGTATGTTTTCTAGAAGTTTTAGTGGTACACATCAAGTTTGGAGCGAGTTATGAGTCTCTAAGTTCCTACAATTACTTTGTTATTATAGGAGGTGTTTCTGGGAGAAGAGAATGAAATTATGGTAAATTAAGTTGTTGTGCACGCTCCTATGATGATCACTGATGTTTCTAGATTTTTCTCTATCATTGTGGTACATCTGCATTGATTGGTGTGCTCGTGATCAAATAATTTCCTTTGTGTGTTTGATTTTTTCATGTTCTTGGCTGACATGATGGTGCTAGAATGTTGTGGAACCTTATGGATTAATCTTTTAATGTTTGGCATGTTCGAGGATGTTGATTTAGGTCTTCTTTATGATGTGACCAACTTAGGTTGGTGTGCATTAAGATTTGTTCATGAATTGGGTTGACAATTTGTAATTAATCTATTATTTATTTATGGATGACAAAGTTGTTGATGTAAATTCATGTAGCAAATTTATAAGAGAGATTATTTCTTCATTTTGAAGTGTGTGGTGTATGCTCGGTGAATGTATGTGAAGTGTGTGTGAGATATGTACGAATAAAGATCAAATCATTTGCTTTCAGAGCAAAGTGTGAAGAATATTGAGTGAAGTATGAAGAAGTGTTTATGTGCTTAACCAAAACTATCATCAGGCTTTTGTAGAAGCTAATTTCTTAGTTCAACCTCATTAGATGGATTTAATTTGATTGTTTATGTAAGACAATGAGCCTTTCCTTTGAGCAGTGAACTCTAGGCAGTGTGCCTGAATGCATGTGCATTCCTTATCCATTTTTCATTATACTTCTAATAGGGTATAATCTTGTGGACTAACATCCACCGTGGTTTTTCCCCTAACAAGGTTTCCACATATAAAATCTTGGTTTTCATGTGTTATTGATTCATTCTTTCACTTTTAATTATCAAATCTGAGATTAAAGGTTAATAAAGGTTAAATAATTTTAAATTTTGTAACAACTGATTCACCCCCCCTCTCAGCTGTTTATCCTTGTTTTTCAAACATGAATAAAGCCTTGGGGGCGGATCAAATGATTGACCTTACCTATGTGAAAGCACAAGGGCAACATAGTTCGACAAAGGATGAAGACAAGATGAGACCTAATGATGACCGACACGATGGAGGGACCTAAATGATGATGCAAGACTGACAATGGGAAAAAATATATAGGCGATGAAAAGCTCAAATGAGGGACAACAAGCTCAGGATTTAGATAGCGAACTTGAATCATCCAATGCTCAATCAAAAAATACCATGCGACGGATGATGAGATGTTGATGGAGAGATAGGATCAATTGGATGATAGGATAGGATGAATGGACAAATAAAGTAATTAGGATGCAAGGTAGATAATGATTAAGCTCTCTACAAATGGTGCTTGTTGCTAGGTTTTCACCAAACATACTTATCCAAGGCACCATGAAGAATGGTTTTCACCATAGGACAAATTATTTCTCTTTACTATTTTTAGATTTTTTTGGATTTTTTGGATTTTTTTTGTATTTTTGACTATGTTTTACTTTTTTTTGTATTTTCTCAAGAAAGGACAACCCAACTGACTTACGTATAAAATCATTTCAGGTGCATGGTGTTGATGGGATCTTCAAGGGGTTATCCCTCTGGAGTAGTAAGCCTATATGAGCCAAAACCATATTTAGTTGTAATGACATAAGGACCTAGCCAATTTGCCTCAAATTTTCCTTTCTTGTCTCATTCCTACTGATTACGCTAATTCTCTTTAAGGACTAGATCTCCAACATTGAATTGGTGAGGATGAACCTTTTTATTATAGCATCTCCTAAGATGATGTTGACAAGCTTGCAAATTATTATATTATTTTATCCATTTTTTGTCTAGGAGTTCCAATTGAGCAAGTCATGCAACCCGAGTGTCTTCATCACTAATGAGATTCTTTAAAGATATCCTAAGTGATGGGATCTCAACTTCAATCAGCAAGATAGCATTGGAACCATAAATGAGGTAATATGGCATGGTGCCAATGGGAGTGCAGATGGAAGTGCGGTAAGCCCAAAGGGTGGGATGGATATGGAGATGCCAATCTTGACCAATGTTGTTAACCACTTTTTGTGGATTTTTATTAAGGTATTATTAGTGTATTCTACTTGACCATTACCCTGGGGGTAATATGGGGTGGACCAATGGTGTTGAATGTGATAGGTCTTGCAAAGGAATTTCATAGACTGGTTTTTAAATGGATTTCCATTATTGGTGATGATGGTGGAGGGAATTCCATACCTGTAGAGGATATGGAAGAGGATGAATTTGGAAATCTGAACAACAGTGATTTGAGTTAGTGGCATTACTTCCACCCACTTAGTAAAGTATTCAGTGGCAGTGATGATGAAAGTATGGCCATCAAAGGATGGAGGGTATATCTTTCCAATAAAATTGAAACCCCATTGTAAGAAGGGCCATGGTGTTGTGATGGGTTGTAGATCCTGTGCAGGAGCATGCATCAGATCCGTGTGTTTCTGAAAAGGAAAGAATCTCTTTATAAATTTACAAGAATCATGCTCCATAGTAGGCCAATAATATCCTACTCTGATAATCCTCTTAGCAAGGGCCATGCCATTAGAATGGGCCCCGCAGATATCACTATGTACCTATACTAACACAGTGTGAGCTTTGGTCTCATTCAAACACCTAAGAAGGGTTTCATCATACTCGTGATGATAAAGTGTATCTCCCACTATAGCATAATGGGAGGTGCATTGGATAAAGGATTTATGTTGATTGTGTGTAAGGTCAGGGGGTAAGATGTTATCATAGAGGTAATTGTAAATGTCTTGATACCATGGTGACTCAAGACCTATGATGTTGCACACCATTTCACTCTCAAGGATGTCATAAGCAGGGACTAAAAGTTTCTCAACTAGAAACTAGAAATATGTTCAATCTTTTGGCATGTCAATCAAAGAACCAATTGTAACCATTGCATCAGCTGCCATACTCTGGACCCTAGGGATTTGATCAAACTAGATAGAGGTGAAGTACTTCTTGAAATCATCTATCATGTGCTTATAAGGTAAAAATTTGTCACCTTTAGTCTGAAACTCATCATTTATCGATTTAATAACCAACTGAGAATCGTCAAAGACTCGCAAGCGAGTGATTTTCCATTGGATAGTGATCCTAAGACCTGTGATGAGAGCTTCATATTCTGCTATATTGTTCATACATGGAAAGGCTAACCTCAATGATTTCATAATGTAATCACCTTATGGGGTGACAAGCAAGATACCTGCTCCAAATCCATTATGAGTGTATGATCCATCAAAGTAGAGAGTCCACGTAGTTGTCTCTGTGACCAAAGGATAGGCATCTACCAATGGAGCATCTGCCAATTGATCTGCTATTAATTGCCCTTTAATTGCCTTTCAGTCCACATACTCAATATCAAACTCACTCAGTAGCATGATCCAATTAGCTATGCAGCTAGTTAAAGCCATTCTAGATAACAAATATTTGAGTGAATCAACTTTGATATTAGCTTCATGGGATGACTGAGCATATAATGGTAGAGCTTTTGTGAACAAAAGACAACAACTAAGCATGCTTTTTCCATCGGAGAAAAATTAAGTTCATAACCTACCAGTGTTTGACTAATATAGTAGATGGTGCGTTCTTTTGAGGACTCATCATGTTGGTTTAATAATGCCCCTAGTGCAACCAAAGTAACTAAAATGTACAAAAAAAGTGGTTTACCTAGAATTGGAGGTATGAGGATGAGTAGATAAACCAAGTACTCTTTAATCTTGTCGAATCCTGGCTGACACTTTGAATTCCACTTGAAGGTGATATCTTTTCATAGGAGATAAGACAACGATTGGCACTTGTTGGCTAGCTGAGCTATAAACTGCCTGATGGACTGTAACTTACCTTGGAGGCTCCTTAACTATTTAAGATTGCACGGTGGGGGAATTTCCATGATTTCCTTGACTTTAGTTACATTTACCTCTACGCCTCTTATGGATACAATGAAACCCAGTAGCTTTCTTGATGTAACCCCAAAAACACATTTCTTCAGATTCAGATGAAGCTTGTAATGCTCTAACTATTCAAAGATCTTTTTCATGATCATCGAGTGCTCTTCTCTTGTTTTGGACTTCCCTAATAGATCATCAACATAATCTTCCATTATAATATGGATGAGATCATGGAAGATGATGATCATAACATGCTGGTATGTTTTTCCTGCATTTTTTAGGCCAAAAGGCATGACATTGTAACAAAATGTGCCCCATGGAGTAGTGAAGGTAGTCTTATGTTGATCCTCGGGAGAAATTTTAGTCTAATTCTAACCAGAGAAACCATCCATGAGGGATAGCATCTCATGTCCAATGGTTAAATCAACCAACATGTCAATGTTGGGTAGGGGAAAATCGTCCTTAGGATAGGCTTTGTTGAGGTCCCAAAAATATGTACAGATCCTGATACTTCCATTTGGATTAGCAACTAGCACTATGTTGGATATCCAATCTAAATAGTTGATCAACCTAATGAACCCGACTTCTAGAAACTTTTCTAGCTCTTTCTTGACAAGGAGAGCTACTTGAGGATGCATCTTTCTTAGATTTTGCTTGATAGGCTTAGCATCCAAAAGGACATCCAAATGGTGTATGACTAGAGCAATATCCAGACTTGGCATATCTGAATAGGCCCATGTGAAGTTGATGATGCCTTCTTTGAGAATTTTAACGATGGTGAAGTGCTCTTCTTCTAATAAGGATTTGGCTACATAAGTGATTTTTGGATTTTCTTTTGTTCCCAAATTTATTTCTTGTGTTTCTTAGATGAGAATAGAAGATCGTTTAGATAGTTGAGTCCCCACAAGGGGAAGATGAATGTCCCAATCATCCAGTGCCTCATCAAGGTTTTCACTATCACATACACCCTTTATTTTTACTTTTTCTGAGTCAAGAAGCGCCTCTAAGAGGTATTCACTAGATGACCCTTTTTTATTTTGTTTCTTTTTACTTTTGTGGTTAGGGAATTCATCCTCCCCCAATCCCATAAGATGTACATAGGTATCCACTGAGGGAAAGGTGTCGATAAGTGCGACGCTACAACATAGGTCCCAGTCAATGAACTCAGGATGGTGAAGGGAAAGGTTGATAGTGCAGATGGATGGGAAATCAAACATGGAAGAGAGATCCACATCATCGTATGAAAGTATGATGGATTATTCTCTAGGTATGTCCTCAAGGAGACCATTTTCCACACTAACATTATTAGAGGTGCTAGTTGATGCTGCAGGACCTTTTTGTTTTGTTTCATAGCCTAGGCCTATTTTTCGAGGTCACACAGATGGTTCTATAGGTTGGCGTCATCCTTGTTCTTCTATACCAAGACCACCTCCCTAATAATTACATTTTTTGGCCTACTTTGAAGCATAAGGATAGGTCTCTTGGAAATATTCCATGAGGGGAGGTGATGGTTCATGCTCTTCTTGGTAGACCTACTAGTTGACATCATCTTCCATTTTCTCTTCAAGTGTACCCAAATCTTTGAATGTTGTTGACCCCATGTTATTGGAAGTGAGGTTCATGGTAATTTCTTCTACTCTTGATGTTGATTGAGATGGTTACCCATATGAGTGGGGAGAAGGTGGTATTATGGCCATGTTGAGTGTAATCTGCATTTCATATTCCCCACAACCCTTGTCAATGATCATGACCTTGGTGATGATTGAATTAGAAGTGGTAGATGTGGTGGATGTGATATTGGTTGATGGGTTATGAGATGGATTGGATGATGAGGCCTGAGGCACCCCCATTTCAAATTTAGGATAGTAATCAGAGTTGGGAAAGGAAGATTCCAAAGTGCAACAATACTTGAATGGTTGCAGATCATCTTGTATGGTTACTTCCATTCCTTGGAAAGGAAACTTTGGGCACTGATGGTAGGTGGATAGGATAGCTTGCATGGGATGGATCCATGGGCGGCTAAGAAGGAGATTGTATGGAAGGTCAAGGTCAAGAACATGACATCTAGTATACTACACAATAGGGCCAGCTTGAATGGGAAGACAAATGGTACCTTAAGAGTCCTTCTCAACATTGTCATATGCCTTTATTGTGATAACATGGTTAATCAAGTCAACATGGGTATATCCAACCTATTTTATGAACTTCAATGTGTAGAGGTTGAGGGATGAACCATTATCTATCAAGACTCGTTTTAATTTATACTAGGCTACAACGACTTCAATATGAAGGGGATGCTAATGATCAGGGCTGATGGAAGGCATGTCATTTTTGGCTAAAACCCAACTGATAAGATGACAACAGGTGCCCCACTAAAGCTTGAAACTGAGTGGGGTCTATATCATTTGGTACATGGGTATCCTATAAGGCCTTGCTGAGTATTTTTTGGTGTACAGGAGAAGACTTAAGAAAATCCAAAATGGATATTTGAGCGGGTTTATTTCCTAGGTGGTCAAGAATATTGTATTGCAAGCTTATAGGAGCTTGATGGGCTGATGTAGAAGGACTAGGGATAGAGATACAGGTGTGATGGGTGGTAACAACACACTGTGGATCTTTTTCTTTAACATGAATCATGGATACACTAAGCTCTACTTGGCTAATGCACATAACTACACCATCATATTTATAAGGTACATTTTTGTATCTGATATTGTTGGTGTTGTTGTTTTGACCATTGTTGTTACTTGACCTAGGATTGGTATTAGACATACTAGCCCCTTGATTATGGTTAGGGAAGACATTCTGGTATATCTTTAACGGAGCATTGGATGAAGATGTTTGATTGGAATCCACTTGTATATCTCCACGATCTATAAGATCTTGGACATGCTTTTTGAGCCCTTGAAACTTGTTTAGGGAATGACCTTTGATCTTATGAAACTCACAATACTCATTATCCTTGTACTAGGTTAGCTGCAGGTTGGATGGATCAGAGGGCTTGGTTTTGGGATATGTGATCATATAGTTTTCTTGCAAATTCATATTGAACACAACACTTAAGGGCTCTCCCAAAGCAATGAAAGAGCATTTATTATTGCCTTGATTTTTTTGATTGGATTGTTGGGGAGGACATGGTGCAAATTGTGGCATGGATATGGGATTCGACATTGGTTGCGGTAGAGGATTGTATTGAGGCTTTTGTGAGGTGTTTGCTACTTGAAAATTCTTGGTGTCAATGACACCATCATTGACCACATTTTTATTTTTGTTCTAGTAATGAGACTTGTCTCCAGATTACTTTTCTTTATCTGGATTATAAATTTTAACTTGCCCCTTGGCAATAAGCGCTCTCTCAATGATGGGACCTTTTTCTATGACTTCTATGAAGGTTGAGACATAGTGAAGATTGAGATTATGTCTCATCTCTAGATGATCATTGGACACAAACAGAGTCACAAGATCTTTCTCACTGAGCATAGATTTCATTTGGCTAGCCAAGGCATGCCACCTTTGCAAGTAGCTAGCAAAGCTTTCACCCTCATGTTGTGCTTCTTTCAGAAGATCTAATGTATCAATATCCTTCACCAAATTGAAGGAGAATTATGTGACAAATTTTTCTGAAAGATCCACAAAAGAATATATGGATCCCTTTGGAAGACCCATGAACCAATCAAGATTTGTCCCCACTAAACTCCTAAGGAATAACTGCAGGAGATAGTTTTCATTGTGGAGGACCTCTTGGCAATGTGAATATAACCCTTGAAGGTGATTCTTAGGATCCTTAGTTCCTTTATACTTATCAAATTTTGGCATTTCAAAATTCTTAGGGAAAGGAACAAGTGAAATTGAGGGATCAAACAGGTATGGATAATTGTCTTCAAATTTGAAAGACTTTTTAGAATTCCCCATTTGTAAATCTTTCAATGTCATTTTTACTTCCTCCAACTCCTTATTAATAGGCATTGATGAAAATGAATTGGATGGATTGCATTGATTGTAGGGAGAATATTGTTGGTAAGATGTGAATGGAGTGGATGTGGTTTGATTGTAAGGTGGTGGAGGTGCATATGAAGAATTCAGTTGATATTGATTGGTGTATGTGGCTTGTGATGGTGGATTAGCTTAGAGTTGATCGTGGGATGGAGGATTTTGATGATAAGAAGAGGAACCCCCTTGCTATTATTATGGAGGTGCTTGATAGTATGAGGTGGAAGCACCTTGTGGGTATGATGGTTGTTGATAAGGTGATTGTTGCTACGTGGCATAGTATGGATTGACTTGATAATTATAGGTAGTGTATTGATGGGATAGATATGGAGGATGTTGTGGATTATGCTATTGATGGGGAACTATTTGTTGCAGCTATGAAGGGGTAACGTAAGGTGGTTTTTGCAGAGCTTGTTGTGGATTATGATAAGCATAACTAGGATTAGGATTGGAAGTAGTAGGTTGCACATGAAATGTTCTTTGTGGATGGTATAGATATTATTCCATGTTGATAGGAATGGAATGGTGAGATTGTTGCGGCTATGTAGGGGTTTATGGTTATTGAAGAGGTTGATGATAAAGAGGCTAAGTGTAGATTTGAGGCTATTGAGTTATCTATGGTTGGTGGAAGGGTGGATTTTTTTGAGAGATTTGCTGAGGGGGAGTACCTTGAGGCTGATGAGGGGGTTGTGATGGATTTCCCTGCTGCTGCTACAAGGGTGGTTGTTGTGGTTGTGAAGGCATGGGGATTTTTTTCTACAGGGGTTGTTTTTGAACTAAATGAGACTAAATTGAAATATGTTGTGGATTTTGTTGTGGAATTTTTTGAGGGTTACCTTGTGACGATTGGGAATGTAAAATTCTACTTTAAGGTGGTTATTGAGGGATGAACGAAGGTGGTGGTACATTGATAGTAGGTGTGGATCCAGGAGGTGGTGGTAGTGTATAAAAAGGATTTCCCCTAGTATTGACAGGTTGTTGACCAGGTTGATTGGGTGGAAGAGGTGGTGTAGATAGTATTGGGGTCAGACCTTGAAGGATATTCTAAGATGGCGACAAAGGAATATTTTATGGCATACTGAAAGCAAGGGGATCATTCGAAGTAGGTGAGGATCCTACAACTATGATTGGAATTTGATGGGGATGTGTGACCTGGTAGAGTATGACATTACCAAACCCTGGCTGGTACCAATTATCAGCTGGTGGACTCTCAAGAATATACATATTTCCTAGACGATTCTGTGAGTTCTGGGGATCTTGAGGTGCCAGAGGCGTAGGAGGTGATGGGTTGAAAAACTTTCATAATTAAAATACCTATGGTGGTTTAATATCCTTCATAAGTAGGGTAGTGAGGATCTTGTCTCCATGCTCATTAAGGAGATGATCAGTCATTTGAAGATTGACAGGATTATTGAGATATTCATCAACCCTGACTTCAGGTTGATTGACCATGCTTTCGTTGGTAGGAGGCAATGTGTTTTGGACCTTAGTGTTGGATTGTGATGAGCCTCCATTTTTAGGATCTTGGGTAATGTTGAGTTGAGCACCTTGGGCTTGTTCATCAGCCATGACTTTCTTCATTTTCAATCGGGTAACGGGCATGAAAATGCAAAATGGACCTAAGTAATGAATAAAGGATTGATTGATTAATTTAGATGATGGATAAAGGATGTAATTGAATTGAATTAGGTTGGATTGATTGATTGTATTGGATCAGTAAAACCAAGTCTAAACTTAGGTTCAAAATTTTTGATTAGGTGACATAAGGTGTTGACTGATCAGATAGAAGTGCAAGATGGATGATTACAACACTGAATCTACCTCAATATAGAATTAGATTGATGTGTCAAGGATGATTTACTTAGGATGGATGCAATCCTAAGTAAGTAGAGATGATGATGATCAGGATTAGACACTTAAGCCAACTTGGATAAAAACTTCCAAAATGAAGTCTAAGGGATTCGGGTTGATGAACCGATGATGGATATATAATATAAGGGTACTCTAAGATGCTCCTATATGATTTGATTGATGAAGCAATGAGTTTTGGAAAATACAGACAGACGAAGATGATTATAGAAAGATGGATGATGATAAAAAAATTTGATCACGGCAAACGACTTGGCTAATGACAAGCTTTCAGTGACCAAAAGAACTCACATTCTAGAAATTGTATGTGAAGCAAGGTCACCTTTGTAGGTCACAACTTCACCTCTGAAGGAAGCAAGTTTGCTTGTTTAGACTAAGAAAACTCACCTCTGTAGTTGTAAGTTTGCTTGTTTAGGACTGCAACTTCGCCTAAGACTTAAGTGACATAGGAAACAAGCGAATCTATTGAGAAAATTTGCCTATCTGGAAGATCAAGTTCACCCAAACCTTAGAAGATTCACCCAAAAAAATAGTCAAAATTCTCTTGAACAAGTCAAGTTCACCCAAAACAATAGTCAAATTTTCATGAACAGGGTAGGTTCACCCAAAACAGTAGTCAGGTTTGTTTGAATAGGGAAAAAAATTCACCCAAAATAGTAGTTAATTTCTCCCAAACAGATGCAAGTTCACCTAAACAATAGAGTATGATAACCCCTAAGAGAAAATTCACCCAAAAAAGTAGTTAATTTAGCCCAAAACAAATGTAGGTTCACCTAAACTCTAGTCAGGTTTTCTTGAATAGGGCATCAAATTTTCCCAAGCCTTGGAAATCACTAGGGAATGGGCGAATTAGACTATCAGAATCACCTAATGGTTAAAAAAACTTTAAAGATAACTCAAACAAAGAACGGGACCATGACCAGACAAAAAAACCGCAAACAGACCTAAACAGGGACTTAAAACGGAGAACTGGTGCCTAAATGGACTTGGACGGGGACCCGAAATAGAGAACAAGATCACAAACGAGACTGAACAGGGACCCAAAATGGAGAATGGGCACCTAGATAGACCTAAATGGAGACTCAAACGAAAGACAAGATGATAAACAAGATTGGAATAGGGAGCAAGATCACCCCTATACTAAGCAGATTTGCCAAAACTATTGAGAAAAATTGCCTCTAAGAGAAAATTCACCCAACAAACTGAGCAGGATCACCCCTAAAGAAAAGTTTGCCCAATAAAGAGAGCAGGTTTTCCCACCAATTGAGAAAAAATTTCCTAATAGAGGTGCAAAGTCACCTATTCTTAGGGAAAAAGGAAAATTTGATGACTGGCAGACTTGCCTATTCGAGAGAACAAATGAAAATGAGAGAAAACAGATGACCTAGACTGGACTAAGACTTAGAATCACCCCTTTGGGAGGGAAAATTCACCTCTAAAGGTAGGGGCTGATTGTAAAAAAGGAATGAAGATACAACAAAAAATAGACAAGAGACTAGAGTGACTCAACCGAAAGTAAAAGCACCGGTATTGCACAAAGAAGACACACCAAACAACATAATCCTAAAATTAGTGACAAGGGTTTATAAACTTGATGTAGGCCCACCACCTTGAGCAGACAACCCAAGGTTAATACTCTATGA
This sequence comes from Sequoiadendron giganteum, assembly GCA_007115665.2. NCBI lineage: Eukaryota > Viridiplantae > Streptophyta > Pinopsida > Cupressales > Cupressaceae > Sequoiadendron > Sequoiadendron giganteum. Next base: position 343,634,580 of record CM021101.1, read on the forward strand.
TACTGGGGTGGTTCTCTGGATCACCCTTTCTATCTCAACCTAAGGGAGTACATGGTGAGTAACTTTGAGGTGTCGTACGCAATCCCTGCACTACACCAAGTTGTGGCTAAAACATGGGTCTTTATCCAAGCTGAACAAGGCTATCTCATGAGTCACTGATATATGCATAGTACATGGGGCACAATCATGAACACCAACCATCACAATTATGAGTGGGGAGCCCTAGTGAGGTACTAGAAACTCTGACCAACTCTACATGTCTTATCTAGGTATCACCCTAGCTTCGACGCTTTGCTAGACACGACGTGATTGGATTGAGGTACAAATTTAGCTCTCCCCCCTTTATATACCCCACTAGTAACATGTGGTTGGGATCATCCCTCGGGTGATGAAATCCTAGGTAGGTCTCGCTAAAGGAAGAAGATACTACACATTTTGGCTGGTCCCTAGGCTCGCACACAGCACAAGGGGAGAGCTTAGACACACTAGCACCTCTTAGGAAGACTCGACTGGACTAGAGCAAGCTCCAATTTCTTGTCACCCAAGATCACCAAGTGGCACAAGGGGATTGGATACATCAAAAACCTACTCACAAACACAGAAAACAAGTTAATTGACCCTTTAATTAAAGCTACGTGTGCCTAGCTAGTATGAAAAACAACCAACTAACTAACTATTTTTGGACCGATTGTTCAACAAAAAAAGTGTTAGTAGTTTTCCACCACCGGTCTTGGATAGAAAAGAAACAACTACACAAATCATTAGCGAAACCAAAAACACTCATAAACAAACATTAGTGGATTAGTACACAAAACCGAAACCAAACAATGTCAAAAATTGGAAAAATAAGTCTTGGATTTACCTTAGATTCACCTCTGTGTGAGTCAAATTCAACCCTCTTGTTGAGCAACTTCACCCCTCTGGAAATTCAAATTCACCTGTTTGGAAAGTCAAATTCACTTGTTTGTCAGGGCAAGCTCACCTGTCACCGAGGAGCCAAGCAAGTTCACCTCCAAAGGGGGGAAATTTCACCGCTGAGAGAAACTATGCCCCTTTGCAAAGGCAAGTTCACCCATCTGTTTAGGAAACTTTGCCTCTATACTGAGTAGGTTCACCCATCAAGGTAGTTTCACCTTTGTAACTGAAATATGGACTTACAAAAGTCAAACAACAGAGAATGTAAAAGGATAGACCCATGACGTGGGTCCCACTGGGTGTGCCAAAAATGTGTGCAGGTGTTTTTACCTAGTCTAAAATGCAAAACCAAAAGAAATGCAAACAACACCTCAAGATTAGGCCTAAGTTGAACTTGAACGAAAAAAATAAAAAACAAGTGAGTTACCTTGTCCAAGTTGATTGGTTGGTTGGTCATTTTGATTTGTTTTATTATGTGCTCCCTTCAATGGAAAATGACATAAAACTATATGCAAAAAAATGTGGATGAGATGAGGAATGCAATGATGCAAGTGGGTATTTGGATAGATGCTTGATATGGATGCAAAATGAGCTTGAAAGTTGCAGCAATGGTGGATGAGTGCAAGAGATTGAATGCTTGAGAGTTCAAAGTTGCATGAGTTGAGTGAATGTTGATTGTTTTTTAATGTTGTAAATGAGGGAAAATCCTCTAATTTTAGGGGAAAGGCCACTAAGAAATGAATGGTCAAGATGCAACCGCCTTAGACAAGATCAAGAGATAGGGTGAGTTGAGAACTCACAAGTCCTCACATCTTGACATGTGGTAAGTGAGGTGTAAAGGAGGACATGATGTGGAGGTACTTCCTTGTACCTTGGGATTGGACAAGATCTCCTCATAAATGAGGTTCTTGTCTCCATGTGGGTGATTTGACCTATGAGAAATTAAAAATTCACCTTGGGAAGGGGTTTCCTTCTCCAAAAAGAGAAAGCATTTAATAAAAGGTTCACTTGTGGGTATGCCATAAATTTCATAAGGATTAGGCTGACCTAATTAAGTAATTAGGTTGTGCAAATAAGGGATTAGGTGGTAAATGAAGAATTAAGGCAAGTGGGCTATGATGGAGGATGTGACATTAATCATGATTAAGGGTGTACACATCCATAATCAAAGATTAATTAAATTAATCTAGATTAAGGAAGGGTTATGGAGGATGGGACAAGGAGAGATAAAGTAATGAATTTAAAATTGATTTAAATTCAAAAAAGAAAATTACTGAATTAAATAAATAAGAGTATTTATTTAATTCAAAGAGGAAAGTAGATAATGGTAAAGTATTTAATTATTTAAATTAAATACCTTAAGAACATTAGAAAAAGGGAGAAATATTAATTAAATATATGATTTAATTAACATTGATGGAAAATGTGGGATGGATAAATGAAAAGGATAAGTTTGGCCTTATGGGAGAGGTTAAATTTGGATGTCTACAAATATATCTACTGGTAACATGAGTATGAGCATGAGTTGTATAGTATGGAGTGTTGTCATTGATATCAACATTGTATGGAGATTGATGTGTACAATATTTGGTGAAGCATGATTGTGTATATATATGATAATCCAATGTATAGTTGCAAAAAGGTTTGATCCAGTGTAGATAGTAAGATGAAGAATTGGTTGTGTCAAAACATAGTTTTCAGTGTATAAGACATCTAGTATTTTGGTTTGCATTGGTTTTCCTTGAAGAATCTTTCTCTATGGTTCCAAGGAATTTATTTTGGATGTTAGAGGAGTCTGAATCCAAAATTTCATGTCTTTTGGCCCTTTGGTGAAGAAGTTATGAATGACATTATATTGGGTCAACCAATGATAGTGTTTGCTAGTGCAAAATGTATGTTTTGGTTAGTTTGCACTTCATCGCAAAATATTATTTTGTGTTATGGATTTTTGGGAGTTTTTATAGGTGTCAGGTGCACCTAAGATCCATGTGGCATGAATTTTGGATATCTGCATGTTTGTTCGTGGTTGTTTCTTTGGTGAATTTTAGTGTTAGGCCACCAACAATGCCGACCTAATATATTTTGGGTATTCTAAAGGTTATGTAGGTGTTGATCCATAATAAGGGTGTTATTATAGGTCTACCCCAACCTATCTTATACATTACAAGTCTGAATTAAGGTGTGAGGTTTGTATGTTAGGTTGAAAAGTTATATTTTACATGATACATCTAACTGGGCCGACCTAATTAATGTTGGGATGAAATGGATATAAGTATAAGATCATTTTGGTGTTGAATATTATGGATAGTGAACACAAGTATTGCAAATGCAAATTTTTCAAAAGTGATGTGAGTGCAGAGAAGAGAAGAGTGTTAGAGTAGAGTGATATTAAGTGTGTTGACTCTATGTATTGAGCTTCAGTGGATTTGTATTCTAGAATTTTGTAGATGTATTTGTAATAGTTCATTTTGGTTGTGTGCTACCCCTCTCTTCTATCTTTTCTTCTTTCCGTGGGAAGTGAGTCCACTAGGATAGTGATTCCACCTGCAGTGAGCATTTCTATAATATGTTGTAACTAATTATAATATATTATGAGGCAATCCTCATCATGATTTTTCCCTCTTTAATTTTTCCACATAAAAATTTGGTGTCCATGTTTTATGTTCTTTGATAGTTTATTTCATTCTTTCCTTTTATAAACTAAATATTTTATGTGGAATGAATGTTTGAATATTAAAGTGGTTTCAAATAATATTGATTCACCCCCACTCTTAGTATTTAGGGTGTTCAACATTCCTAGGGCACCTACGTCCCCCTATTTTGGCTCCAAATTCAAATTTTTTGATGTTGACATTTTATTATTTGAAATTCAAATATCTAAAATAAGTTGTCAGGATTTAATTATTAGGAAATTAGAATGATTGCATATAAATGCCTAGTTATCTCATTATTTCAAATCTACCTAGAAATTTGGAGAATTTATGATCAAGAACATTATCAATCAAGGAAAGAGTAGCCATTGGAGGATTTACCACAAAAATTAAAGATCCAAAAATCATGTTGAAACATAGGAACAGGAAAACCTTGTAGCCTTAACCTTAGGGTTTGAACACCTTTCCCTAATTTCATTGGAATATGATGATGGTGGGGGTTGAAATTTGGATGTGATGGAATGGATGAGGGATTGATGTATTTGGAAAAGGTATATGATTGACTTACAACCTGATGGGTGAGTCAACCAACCATAAACCAAATCTAGAAATGACCTAAGAATGAAATGCAATGATCTAATTAACCTAATGAAGAAAATTATTTTTTTGATGAAAAAAATAGACCATAGAAATGGGTTGAGAAGGTTATTGCACACTTGTGATTTAAATCTAGAGATGAAAAAGAAAGACATAGGCACCCTAAGTTCCAATATCATTGTAGGGAAAATTCAGATCTATTTTTGTAATCCTCTAATGTCATATTTGAGCTTTTGTTTCCCGCTTGTCACATTGTCAGATCATAGTTGGATAATTTTGAAATTGATTTTCTATGAGTTGTCAAGATGTAGGGTTTATATTGCAAAAAAAAAAAATTGACCTTCAAACATCCTTCAATCCTCTTTATACCTGAAACTTATATATTCAAAGAGAGAAGAAAGGTTGTGACATTTAGGGGCTTGCCTTGGTCAATCCCCATGTTAGTCTTTCCACTTCCACAATGGAAATGCAAATGATAAATGGATAAATGATATGAAGGAATGATGAATCCATGAAGTTCTAAAACTCACCACCCTTTAAGGCCTTCCTTGAAGGACTAAATTCATGCACATCTCCTCAAGGCTTGGATCTTGCTTGATTTACTTGAAGTGCTTGAATTTCTTAGAGACCTACAAGGATTAGTCTTCACAACCAATATGAAAACATAATCATGAAGACACTCAAATACATTTTGACATGATGTTTGGATCTTGAATTGATTCAATAAATCTCTGAAAATAATACTTTTACTTTCTTGATAATGCTCCTATCAATATTTGTCATTTCTTGTTGGATAGATTTGAAATGATGCAATAACTAGGTATTTATATGATATTATTCTAATTTCCTAAAAATTAAATCCCCACAACCGACTTTAGATATTTGAGTTTCAAATAATAAAATACTGACATAGACATACTTGAATTTGGAGCGAAAATAGGGGACATAGGTTCCCTAGATGTTAGTGTCCCAGGCCTATTTTCCAAATTTTAAGGAGTCAAGGGAAAACTCTTAAATGAGATAAAAAAAAATTATACTTCCAAATTGTTGGAAAATGTTTAAAATAAGCTATGGAATGCATAATTTAGGAAATTACATGCTTAATTAGTTCCAATAACTTAAGTGGGGAAAAACATAGTGTGAAATTGTCAAGGATAATAATTTATGACACTATATTTAGCCCCCACTTTAGTGAGAGTATGAACTTATGCTCAAATTCACAGTAAAGTAAAGAATATGTTTCAAGAGAGATTTGCATGTACAAATGTTGAAGAGATAGGATTACTAAGGATATAGAGGGAGTACACAAGCCCACACAATCCAAGATCCCATGGAAATAAAACATCATAATAAAGGAACACACTCATGCTTATGAAATAAAGCAAGAAAACATACAAAAACATACATAATGTCAAAATTAAATGAAAAAGGAGGGTATAGATCATCATGGGCTAGAAATTTTTGTAATGCTAGGATCCACACCCAAAGGCGTTCATGAATCACAGACTAGCAAAGTCCAATATTTTCTAGGTAAATCTCAAACATAAGGAAACACAAACTAGTGAAGTCTAATATTCACTAGGTGAGCCCCCAATTTAAAGTAGTTGAAATGAGAAACACACAAGGTCTAGTGAAGTCTGATATTCAGTAGGTGTGTACCCATAACCATACCAAGAACTATGTTCCTTGATAATTCTAATAAGGTGCTACAAAAATGCTCAAGATGTTCTACCAATGCATCACTAAGTTAAACATGTGTGAATAAAGTGAAGCAAAAGTGCTAATTTCAATGCACCAGTAAGTCCAAAATGTGTGAACAAAGTGAAGAAAATTTAATTCCAATATATGCCCCCACCTTAAATAAATCACAAAACACCATGTTGAGAGCAATTACTTTAAGGTAGAAAATTGATAAATTTCATGTGATACAAGTTCATGAGAGCTTACTTGAAAAGCCCTATGCCAATGATATATTTCCAAATAAAGCTATGTCATGATAAGGGGTTGCCCCAAAATGTAATATAGTAAACAAAAAAAAGGATGAACACATGAGGGATCCACAGATCGAAGGTTAGTATACATATTTGCTACAATGAAATAGAGCTCGAAACTGACATCATTCCCTAAATACTTGTGGAACAATGAACATAATTGATGACTGAGACATAGGGATAAATTAAAACTTGGGTCAACATGGAAGAGACCTAAGTGTCTCAACACCTTGCATCGTCCCCGAATGGAAAACAAAAGACAAAAAATAACAAGGCTTATGATATATAGAAGAGTAAAGGTAAAAATAAAAGAATGTTATGATATATTTGTTTCCTTTGTGTCCTTGCACTAATGGAGCAACAAGGTTCATTCAAAGAAAACTCAAAAACACCAATACATTCTAATTAACACAACATAGGAGATCACATCACATGAAAGTAAACATAAATAACACATAAAGAAAAAAAAATGAGGGAGTACCTCACATGTGAGCTGACCTAAAGTAGGTCATCCACATCCCAATGTTTCTCATCATATATAGAAGTTGGACAACTAGTCAAAGGGACTATAGCAAGTTTCATACTAGGAGCATCACCAAGTTCAACCATTGATGGGTCACTCTCATCAGGAGGATCATCATGGTTTCCCCCATATAAGTTCATAGATTTTGAAAACAACAAATTAAACTCATTATGCACTTGCTCATCATTTTAGCAATTTCATCTTCATCATCCAAATTTATCACCATGGGAGGTTTAATTGTAATGTTAGTTGTATATTCTTGTTCAATTTCTTGTTTCAATTCCATGTCTTGTTTTTGTGCAAGTTGTAATTCTTATTGGTTTGTTTGCATAGGTGTCTGATTTTGAGATGTTATTTTCTTATTTTCTTCCAACTGATGGGCAAGAGCATGACACCTTCACCCATGCTCTTTATCATTTCTATTTCTTCTTATTCATTTTTTAGTTTGTGACAGGGTAAGAGTAGGTTTCATGACCATTGGTCTCTTTTATTCCCTTAGAGGAGGAACTGAAGGAACCATCGGGGTTGGGAAAACGTTGTCTCTTTAGGTCTTGTAATGTTGTAAAATTTCATCCCTTACAATTTCACATAGTGTTTGCTCCCTTAGAACTTGTGTAGGCTCATTTTAGCCCCTGCATCAGCCTTTTTCCTTCTCAAGATGCTCAAAACCACTTTTCAGCAACTACCCTTCATGCGTTAGTTTTCGTCAAACCATGTGCTTTTCTCATTCTTGTTATTTTGTAGCATGATGTGTCTGGATAGTAGTGCATTGCACAGACATCCCTATGCCGCGCTAGTGTCTTGTGACATTTCTACATTCAAATGGTCATTATTTAGCATGTTTTCCACTTTTCAGATACTTTTTTCAGTGGTAACAGCCCAGGACACCTTGCAATAGCTCAAGAAGCTTCTTTTCCCTCTTTAAATGCTATCTTTTCAATCCCTTTTAGTCTTTTGGGTTCTATTATGAACTCTCTTCTCCTCCCTTGCTGGCATAGTTCTCTACAACACTTCCAAGCTCTCTTGGTAGCTCTTTTTATAATACTCTTAATCTCTTACAATGCTCTTTTCATATTTCATGGCTCTCATAGCCCTCTCTTTCATCCTTTCTCTCTTTGGCTTCCTTAAGCCTTGCAACTGACATCTCCCTTATCTTGTGCTTGTGAGCATCCTAGGATTTCACACATCCCCTATCAATTGCATATTTATCTCATGATACATGTTCTCCTCCTTGAGAAGGTATTTCTTTTATCAATTCATATTTTCTTACTTTGTTTACTTTCTCTATCTATCTAGCTATCCATGGAGGTGGGAACACCAAAACGATGGTTTGACTAAGGCAAACCCCGATACAACCCCAAAATTTTCTCTAGATCTTATGTATGTAGGCATTGAAGATATCCATGTGCTAGAGGCTTCATTACTTGGTTTGTTGTGAGCATTTTCTTTTTATATCATTTACATTCTAATTAGTTTAGTTTATTTCAGCTCTATTATTCTTTGTTACTTTCCTCCATTCTAGAAGTTCTTAGTAATCAGATTGTTAGTAGTCACTTTTTTTTTTTCTATGATATTCTCAATTTTTGGTCTGTACGAGATGCTAGCATGCCTCTAGGACTCCAACGCACCACGTTGTCATCCGTATTCCATGTTTTTGTCCTTTGGCCAAGAATTCATTAGTCTATTCAGAAAATATTTGTGACATGCACTTTCTTGTTCTTGAACTCTTGCTCTATTCCTTGAGGTAGTTTATGGTAGTTCACCCCTTTGGATTCTCTTGAGAATAAAGAGACTCATGAATATCAAATCCCCCTCTTCTATATTTTGACAAACTCGACGTGAACACACCTTCCCCAAGATTTTTTTTGGGGTGATTCCCTGAACCCCATTTCTTGCTATTAGAGTGATGCACCGGCCTTCGGCCGAATTGTTTAAGCATTGTTTATCATATTTGACTTATTATTTTCAAAATGAATTTAATATCCTCTTTTATCAATTCTTTATCTAATTTTATTCAAAGTGTTAATAATTTTCCATTTCATGCATGTGATGGTGACTTGGATTTTTCCCATATCACTCTGTATCTTTGATCCTTCTCATAAAAATCATCTTTCTTTAGAGGATATTTTATTGCAAGAAGATGAAATCATTGATAAATTTCTTAATGTTACTCTACCTTATCTTCATTCTAATGCACTCTCCTCTAGATATTATGCATTAGTGAATTATGAATCCTTTCTCACATCGAGTCCTTCAAGGATAGATATTGAGCATATTTCTTCAAATGATTCCTCTATAAGTAAATAATCTGTAAATATAATGTCTCTACTACCCCTCAAAATCCTAAAAGACCTATTATCTATCTGACTCCAACTAGTCCTCTCCTAAAAGGATTTGTTCTATTAATGGTGTTCCATCTCATAGTGATTCTCCTAATATTTCTAAGGCTCCCGCTTATAAAGTGGTAGCCCATACCTATAATACTAGAAGGAATTAAAAAAATATTGATCAACCTAATTCTTTACCAAATTCTCAACTAAGCCTTCCCCAAGAACCTAAACCTACAACTAAAGAACCTAGTGATTATGATCTTGTCAAGAAAATTTGTGTTACTCTGGCTAAGATCTCATTGTGGGACTTGCTTCAGTTTGCTCTGGTTTATCAAGGTATGCTTCAGGAAGCCTTGCAAAAGATCCTCTTGCCTTATTCTACTAGGCCAATGGATGTTAATGCATTGATAGCTCATATTCATGTGAATTAGTTGAATATTACATTCTATCCACAATAACTCTTTCCTCCGAAAGTACAGAAGAAAGCAGACCCTCTAATGATAATAGTTAACATTAATAAAATTGGCATTAGACATACACTCATTGACATCGGTTCAACACTCAATGTGTGTAGCATTGATCTACTTACTAAGATAAATATTGATTGATCTTCTCTTAATGCTTCTTTTGTTGTCATTCATGGGTTCAATAATGTCAGTCGACAAGCCCTAGGCATGATAGTATTTCCTTTGAGGACCCATTACTGTACCCAACCTTGTATATGTTATGTCAAAAAAATTACCACATAATATTCTCCTTGGTAGATCATGGATTCACGCTATGGGTGTAGTCTTGTCTACCTTGCATAAATATTTTAAGTTCATTTGTAACAATTGAGTAGTCATAGTTAGGGCTAACCCTTAGGCTATGCACTTATGTTAGATGGCATATTTTGGTCATGCTTCGGTTGTGCCTACTCTTATCCCTTTAGTGTCTTCCAATACATTGATGTCTACTCTAGTGGTATTTGTTACAAAGCATACCCTTGAGGCAGATGTCCCTAAAGAAGATCCTTTTGAAGAAAGAAATCCTAAGTCTGCTCCTTCTACATCTTCTCAAAAGAATGCATGTATTGGTGATGATTGGGGTTCTTTAGACTTTATATAATCCTTCATTGGAGAATAAAAAGTCAACCCAATCCACTTATTCCTTTTGATAACATCATCTTAACCCCCTATTGAATATGATCATTTTTTTGCATTGCAGGGTAATGCGAACATAAATTGTAATGTTCTTAATGTTGATCCTCCCCCTTTTGAGGAAGATGATCATAGTTCTATTAAGGAGGCTAATGTCAGAAGTCCTATCAAGAAGGATGATGGAAATCTTTTAGAAGAGTGTAATCCCCATTATTGGAATAATGCTCTCTATGAAGATCCACCTCCTTCTCAATATTTGCAAACACGTTATGGCCCTGGCTTCAAGATTGTCTCTAAATATGGCTATGGGCATAAAGGTTGTTGGCATAATGAACAAGGAGTTTAGGTCCCTATAAAATGTACACCTTGTAAGCATAATCTTGGGCTTGGTTGCTCGAATGAACAATCTAAATGGAAACCATGATTGAATGTTGACATGATTTTCATTCAACCTCATTCTCTTGGATTGATTCATCTGCCATTATCTGCTATCTTCATGTCTTCTTTTGAGCAGTAAGACTATTCTTCATAAGAGAAAGAGTTTCTTTCTACTCCTCATCCTCTATCTGAGCAAGAGCCCATTTTGTTGAGGCTTATTAAATCCCACTTGATTACTCTTCCTCCTCCTACACATAAGAAGTTTCAGAAAAATGATAAAGTAAAAAATTCTTTCTATGCATACCATCAAGTTCTTGGTCATTCCACTAGTGAATGTAAAGCCTTGAACGATAAAATACAACAACTTTGTGATTTTGGTGTTATCACTCTTCCATTTTTTTGATGCACCTCTGTATCTTCTTCGAATGAAAAGTGATATATAGGTCCACCTCTATCCTGTATGTTCTAAGTATCTTGCATGGTTCTCCTCCCCTATATGTTGGGGGTAGGGATAACTTGTTTTGGAGATGTGTGTTCCCCTTAAAGGACCCCCTCTTTTATCTGTGTCTTTCAAATGAAGCATCCCTTTAGTGAACCCCTTTTTATTTTTGAAGGGTTCTCGTGGGACCCACTTTGAAAGCCTTTCTCTCAAAAAAATTCATTGGCCTCTAGCTTGGGGGAAACCTGACTAGACCTATCTTTTATGTGACTATCATGTAATGCAGCTTGCAGTAGCCATAGGTTTATCTGATTAGTTTTTCTCTATAGAACCAAGAACCTATATAAATCCTTTGCATCAAGCTTGTCTAACATGTTTAGTCTATGGATTAACATGTTTCTTTGCAAGTGCACCTATGAAGTTGCTTTTCAATTTGACTCTGAAGAGTCCCTTACATCAGGCTTCCTTCAAGGCTAAGCACCTAGGGGCACCTTCTTTGCAAGTCTGGGGACCTGTAAAGCACTTGCATCTTGTGGGCTATTTTTGTTCAACTCTGTAGGAGAGAATGCCTGGAGAGCCTTTTGTTCACCTTTCGTAGGTCCGAGGGCCTACCAAGCTTTTGTTCACCTTCTATGGGTCTGAGGGCATACGATGCATTTGTTCAAATCTCTATAGGGCCGAGTGCTTGTAGAGCCATCTCTCTTGGAATTTTAATTCCTTTCTAGATCTTAAATTTTCTTCTCTCTTCTCTTCTCAATTGCATATATCAGATTGAAGACCTAAATCTTCTTCATCCTAAGTATATACTTATTTCCCTCTTCAACATTGGTTGCTTCCCTAACTTTTGGGTGAATTCTTCTATGTGTTATTTCTTAATTTGGGGACAACACATAGTACTAAGAAAACCTTTTACATCGAGGTCTCTTTCACTTTGATAACTTAAATCCTTTAGTTTTTTGTGTGTCTGTGTGTTTTTATATTCTAACCCCATGATTTAATGGATTTTTATGTTCTAACATTGTTGTATTTTGTAGGATTTTCTTGTCTAACGCATTTGTTTTGTAGATCTTTAGCCTCAGGCCATGCTTCCTTGGTTTGAAGAGTTGTTTTCTTCCTCTATAGTATCATTTTGGCGTCGTGATGTTATTTATGTTTAGTAGATTTCCTTTAGCATGCATATTAGTGTAGATTCATATACCCAATAAAGTGGGGGCAAAATGTAATGTCATAAAATTACACCCCTTGCAATTTCACATTGTGTCCACTCCCTTAGAACTTGTGTAGGCTCATTTTGGCCCCTACATAAACATTTTTCCTTCTCAATATTCTCAAAACCAATTTTCCATAGTTACCCTTCATATGCCAAATTTGTATCAAACCATGTGCTTTTCCCTTTCTCATCATTTTGTACCATGATGTGTCTAGACAGTAGCGCACTACATAGACGTTCACAAACCGTGCTAGCATCCTGTGAAAATTATACATTCAAATGGTCATTTATGATCATATTTACCACTTTTCAACTACATTTGTCAGTGGTAACGGCCTGGGATTCCTTGTAACTACTTGTGAAGCTTATCTTCCCTCTTTAAATGTTACCTTTTTCAATCCCTTTTAGTCTTTTGGGTTCTATTTTGAACTCCCTTCTCCTCCCTTGCTCGCATAGCTCTCTACAACCTTATACAACACTTTCAATCTCTCTTGGAAACTCTTTTTGCAATACTCTTAAGCTCTTATATTGCTCTTTGCATCTCTCTTGGCTCTCACAACCCTCTCTTTCATCCTTTCTCTCTTTGGCTTCCTTAAGCCTTGCAGTTCACATCTCCTTTATCTTGTACTTGCGAGCATCCTAGAATTTCACACATCCCCTATCAATTGCATATCTATCTTGTGATATAGGTTCTCCTCCTTGAGCATTGATTACTTTTATCACTTCATATTTTCTTACTTTGTTCACTTTCTCTATCTATCTAGTTGTCTATGGAGGTGGGAACACCAAAATGAGTGTTTAACATAGGAAAACCCCTATACAGCCCCAACATTTTCTCTAGATCCTATGTATGTAGGTATTGAAGATATTCATGTGATGGAGGATTCATTACTTGGGTTGTTGTGAGAATTTTCTTTCTCTATCTTCTTTAGTTCTATCATTTACATTCTACTTAGTTTAGTTTATTTCAGCTATGTTATTCTTTGTTACTTTCCTACATTCTGGAAGTTCTTAGTAATTAGATTGTTAGTAGTCACTTTGTTGTTTTCTATGATATTCTCAATTTTTGGTCCATACGAGATGCTAGCGCCCCTTTGAGACTCTAATGCACTGTGCTATCATCCATATTCCTTGCTATCATCCTTTGGCTGAGAATTCATCAGTCTATCTAGAAAATCTTTGTGACCTACACTTTTTGGTTCTATAACTCTTGCTCTGTTCCTTGAGGTATTTTAGGACAGTTCTCCCCTTAGGATTATTTTGAGAATAAAGAGACTCATGAGTAGTGAATCCCCCTTCTCTATAGGTCTATACACTTGATTCTTTGTTTTAAGGCACAAAAGGAATCAATCAATTATATCTTGGTATTTTGTATGATATAGGTGGAGGAACTCTAGCATAAATACCTTGATTACTTGGAAGGGTCTTTTATTCAAGCATTGGTTCATCCAAAACTGGTAAGGAAGGAGGATCAACCATATAATTTTTATTCTCAAGGATATTGCTAAGGGATAATTCCATTATAAATTTGTCTTAAATTTTTTATATGACCTAAAAAATAAGTCCTCACAAGGTTTAACATGTTCCATAGGTTGAGGCTAAAATAAATCCACTGAAAAATTTCTACGAAAAGACAAAGGATTAAAGCCACTATGATGCATTATGTATATTTGGTCTTTGAATAGGAACTTTATGCACTTGTGTATTACTGATGGGATGACATTCATGGAGCATATCCATTGGTATCCTAGCTTCAAAAATAATTGGTTTGATGTTAGGGTAATATAGAATGATACATCTAATTGTTTCGGTCCAACTTTAAGAGGAAGAGTGATCAAACCTATCGTAGGGCGAGAAAAACCATCATGAGTTTTGAACTATGCTTTCAATTTTTCATAAGAGTCTTGATAAATCTCATGCACATAAAATAACTCCTTAGTGATCATATTCTCTACATATATGGGATCAATGAGTATACCAGTTATATATTTATCATTAATACTTTTGGCGATATAGAGAGGACCATTAGGCACATGTATGGATGCGTCAATATGGGTGAAAGCAATTTCGGGTAACAAAGTGGTTTATGCCTTGCGAGGTTAAAGATATATTAAATCAATCATGTTATATAATTCCTTCTCATAATCATTCTTATCATCATTATTGTCATCAAAAGCTTGCACAAAGTTGGATGTGTGATTAGGCATAGGATTGGTAAAAAATTGCAAGTTTTGATTAGGTGGAGCAAGAGACTTGTTTCCTTTACCATTAACATCACCAAAATAGATGTGACTAGAGTCAATGAGGTCTTGAATTTTATATTAAGACATATGTAATTCTCCATATCATGTCCATGTGTGTGATGATATTGAAAAAAGGCTTTTTGGTTAAATCTTAGGGATGCAAGTTTGGTTGTGTCCACGGGTCTAACTAAAGGAAATTGTATTAAGTTCTTGCTCAAAATTTGTAACATTATTGAATGCAAGGAATCAAGTAATTGTGTGAATTGTCTATCTCTTGCTCTAAAATTATATGGGGTCACACTTATGGAAACAATTTATGGTTCAATGTGGTTGGTTTTTTGAGGTGTTTTTATCTTGATAAAGTTCTTGTTTTTCTTTTTGAATGCTTGATAGTTTTGATTATATGGGGAAAATGGGTTTTGAAGGGACCCAGAACCCTTTACAACTTTAGTTACAAAAATTTTCTCAAAAGATACTACAGTAAAACATCAGCAGCAACCCACAACCCTAAACACCAGAAGATACAAAATGTTGCTCTCAAGATAAAACACTAACATATCAACAACAACCAACTACAACAACACAATAGTAGAGAAACCGAGACCCAACAACAAGAAAATAGACAGAAAAAAAAAAACAACAAGACACTAATTCAAACTACTTAAGGTGTTGGCCACCTCAAGCTCCTAGTTCCTATGAAGCCCAATCATGTCCAACATTTCTTTTTTCTTAGCTTCAAAGGACTTCTACCAGTCAGCCAACCCTCTAGTAGAAGGGCCTTTACCATCATCCTTAGCACCTTTTCTCCCTTTACCTTTGGCCAATTGTTCCTTTTCCATTAACTCAAAAAAATACAACTGATCCTCTCTAAGCTAACTAATTTTGTGAAACAAAACCTCCGAAGAGTCCATATTATTCTTCATTGAAATGTGACAAGAATGGAGAAGTTTCTTGGTATCCGCAACGGTGTCCAAAACCTTGGCTTCTAAACTAGCCAATCACTACTCACAAATGGACTTGAAGTCAATGAAAAAACACTCAAGCTCAACAATTCTATCAATCAAAACATCCAAAACCAAATATTTCAGAAAATAATGCAAATTCTCCTTCAAACCCTTTATTTTGATGTTGACCCTATTGAATTCCTAGAGAGTCCATTTAACCAATTTAAAAGTGCCACTAGCCACTACCCTCTCCATGTTAAGAAGCTCAAACATAGAGGTGGAATTTTCATTAAGGTAGGAGAAATCCTCCACAAGGGATCAACCTTAAGAGGCTTTGATTTCACTTGTTTCTACTTAACATCCACCTCCTCTTGAACCTTATTCACACCCTCAAGTTCCACATTATGAGACTCATGTACTAAGGAATCATCAATTTTTACTGCCTTCTCCTCCAAAGCCTTCTCCTCATGGAGCTCCATGATATCCTTAACCAAGTATGTTGAAGCCTGGTTTTTCACCTTGGCAATGCACTTAGAAACTCTTTTGAAATTATTGTTGGCCTCCATTGTCTTCACATTATTTTGCATCCCTTCCTCCTTACCACCCACCTCAATATCAACCTGGCCAATGTCCATAGCTTCATACTTGGGCATGGAATCCCCATAGCCCACCTTTGTGTCATCACCATCAAAATGGGACTCCGACCCATGCAAAATAAGTTGCTTGGCTGCCCCTTTTCCTTGAGGGTTACCTTTCTTCCTCTTTTTCAAGGGGGCAACCACTAGGGATGAAGTCCCTTCCTCACTATCTTCCTTCCACTTCTCATCCTCAGCCATGCTAGTATCTGAGTCAGAAGAACCAGAATCATCACTAAAAGTCTTCTCCTTTCCCTTAATTGAAGAGGCAA
Organism: Sequoiadendron giganteum; assembly: GCA_007115665.2. Classification (NCBI taxonomy): domain Eukaryota; kingdom Viridiplantae; phylum Streptophyta; class Pinopsida; order Cupressales; family Cupressaceae; genus Sequoiadendron; species Sequoiadendron giganteum. The sequence continues at coordinate 343,650,847 of CM021101.1, forward strand.
GGAAAAGGGCTTTAACATGTTCCATAATTAGAAAAATAAGGCCCTCATGAAGGACTGGTTCCCTCCTATTCTTTAAGTGTTCATACAGAGAGATCTCCATGGAATATAATAGAAAGAATGTGAAGGAAATAAATAACCCATGCCTAAAATGGTTTAAAAGAGTAAAATGATTGCTAAGGATAGCAATGAACCTGCCTTCCAAAATCACATACTGCATTATTACTTCCGCAATATCTACCAAAATATTCTTGAGGGACTTCCGCTCATATCCCCAGGCCTCCATCTTAATGAGTTTATTTTTTTCATCATCATTGAAGAATTGAGGCATTTCCTCCTCGTTTCTCTTCTTGTATTTAAATAATTTATGGCCAACCATAGGCAACCGAGTCACATTAGCAATTAGCTCCTCATTGATTTCAATAACCAAGACCTTAATCTAGATTTTGCGATTGTGCCAACAGGAAACAAACAATGCCAAATAATTTGGGTCGTGTCCATGCAATCTTTCCAAGAACAACATAAAATTCCCATGTTGAAGAATCCTCCAAATTTTCTCCTTATTCCTTAGGCTTGCACAAGAGTGCAACTCATTTACACTTCTATCACCACCCATATTCAAGAGCACCAAAAGAAAAAACCTTGGCAAGTAGAGTTCGTCTGATAGCCAACAAGCCAAATGAAACACACAAAGTGTGTGAGCCAAGATTTGGTACTAAATATTAAATCATGCCACCTCATAAAATCAACAAAAACCATCATTTATCATTAAGATCCTAGATTCCTTAGGAAGGAGAGAACCTTCCTCCCACACCCAATACTCATTAATCCTAACAACTTCATTGGTGAAAAAATCTACCAATGAATTACCTTCTCGATATATGTGAGAAACTTGGGTTTCTTCACAAGATCTCAACATGATTATAGCATCCTTTATTAATTGATCAACATTCAAGCTAGGCTTATGGGTGTCATGTAGATAATTGATGATGTTTAATGAATTTCCTTCCACCCATATTTTAGAGTAACCCCTATCCACAACTAACTTAATAATTATAAACACAACCTCTACCTCAACACAGTGAATGGTTGATAGTTGTTATGTGGTATGGATTCAAAATTCTTAGTAGGAGTTGATAAAGATCCCTCTCCATAATGACTAATCACATTCTGATAGTCATGAAGAGCCATTCACAAGTGTGTGAAGGATGTATATCTTATCAATACAAACGTATCCCTAATATTGAGCTCCAAGTTTTCATTGAAAAATCTTTGAACATCTACATAAAGAAGGGTAAGATTGATTTGTGAATATAGTAACTAATATTGTCTTATGAACTTAGTCACTTTTTCATGTTTTCCTTATTTACACCTCACTAAATTAGGTAATGTAATTTTTGGTCCTATATTTTCTTGGAAATATTGTAGGAATACATCAACAATTTCATTGAATAAATCAATCAAAATTTTCAGCAATGAGAAAAATCATTCCAAGGCCATGTCTTTCAATGACCTAGGAAAGAGTTTATCTATGAGCTTGTCCTCAAAGATGAAGTCACTACATAATATTGTAGAATTTAGTATGTGACTATTATGATCTCCTTTCCTATTATACTTTTCAAACCTAGGAATCTTCGTGTTTAGTGGCATGGTTTTTTTCAAAACATTAAGTGAGAAAGGGATCCTTTTGACATATTGTGATGCTTTTCCATTTTGGAATTGGTTCAATTTTGAATTTTTTTGTTACAGTGAGGTTATGTTTTACAAACTTTGATTAATAAATGAGTCATTTCTTGACATTTTTTGGGAGTGTGGTGAATATTGTAATACCCCTCCGTTTTGCTTCTTGTTTGGTTTGCTTTATGCTATGTTTGGTTGTAGTTACTTTGATACTGGATACATTTTGTTATGATGATTTGATTGCTACTATTGAGCGACAACTATTATTGTAGGATGTAGTTATCTGATTATTGTTTCACATGCATTATGGATTAATGATGTTGTAGAGTTAACATGAGATATTATTATGAGATTATTGGAATTATGATGGAAGTGTCAGTTTCAATGAGTGTATTGGTGAAGAGGATGGTTTCGCATCACTCACTTGCGAGTGCCCTACGAATCCGTAATTCCTTCTTCACGGTGTGTATTATATGCTAGATATATTGTATGATGTTGTTTATTTGGTTGCAGGATTGCAGGTACATGACATCGACTCCACCTGGTTTCACAGGTTTGAGCGTGTCGATCCAACGATTAAGTTGAACGGGAGATAGTAGCTAGGTAACATATGTCAAGTTTACACCCTAGCCTTAGTGTGTCATCAGTTGTGTATGTCAAGTCATTGTCTGTCTTGCTTTGATGTTATTTAATTCTGAAGAATTCTTGATTTGGAAATAGATATTTAGAATAATTGCATTTAAATCATGTTGATGGTTATTTAATTTATATAATGCAATGTGGATAAAAGTTTATATTTAACTTAATTATATTTAAATTATTTAATTAATTAAATTTAATCCAAGGCTATTGAGTTTAGTTATTAAATAATTAAATTAATTAATTAAATGTGATGCAAGAGAATGAAAGGAAATAAAAGAATTAAAATTAATTTTGGAATTTAATTTCAACGTGTGGGAATTAAATTAGAAATTGTAATTAAATGTTTATTTGGGAAATTGGTTGCAACTTTGAAAATTAATTTATTATTTTAAATTGAAAGTGGGTTTTTGAAAAGTGAAATTGAAATTGAAATATCTAATTTGCATGTAATGTGAATTAGGGTTGTAAATATTGAAATTGAAATTGAAATTGAAATATCTAATTTGCATGTAATGTGAATTAGGATTGTATTAGGTATTTTTCATTTATAAAGAATACATGTTTTAATTTTAGGGCAAAAAGTTTTTAGAAAAATACATTTTTACAGCAGGGAAGAAATTTTGGAAAATTTGCACAAGGGGTTGAAGAAAATTTGATTGTAGAATTGATTGAAGGAAAGATTGTTTGCATTTGTTGGATTTTGGATTGGATTCATTGGAGGATTGAAGAAATTCAAGAAATCTTTGGAGGAGGCTTGAATCAGAAATTCATCTCTTCCTTAGCTTCTTGTACCAGGTTTTCCTCTTTGTGTTTTATTGTTCTTGATTGTTTTTCTTTAAAATAGTAATGATTAAAGATTTGTTTGTTAAATATGTTTTAGAAAATAAATTTGATGTTAGAAGAAAAGAATTAAACAAATTTATAGCCTTTGCTTGTGAAAATTCTTGAGTGAAAATTGTGAAAACCTTAGTTGAATTTAAATTATTTGGGGAAATAGATTTTGTTGTTATTGGAAATCAAACATTGAGATTGAACAATGCATTTAGAATGTTTTTAGAAAATGAAACCTTTTGTTTATTATTAAAAATCAGATTTTAAAATTTGCAGCATAGTTATATTTTTCATGGTAAAATGGTTTAGTTGTGTCGCCTATAACTTCAATTACACAAACTGGGTTGTCTGGAAATTTAAAAGGTTTTTTCATTTTGAAATTTTCTTATCCGTGTCCAAAACTCGCAAATACCCAGATCGTAGTTTTTGAGTTATGCTTGAAACATGAGACTGTTGTTAAGTTATTTTTCCATGGCTGTTCTGAAAATAAAATAATAATAAATTGATATTTATAAATATTAATATTTTAGATATTGTTATTATAATATTAAAATATTATTTAATAATATTTTATATTATAATTTATAATACTAAAGTATTATATTTATTTATATTATTTAAAATAAAATTTGTATATTAGATTAGTGGAATTAAAACTATAAACGTATGGGGAAATTATTGTTTATTTTAAAATGGCATGTTAAAGTTTAATTGAAGGAGTTAAATATTTGATTTAAAAAATGCATAATTTAAAATTTAATTGTGGAATTTAAATTCATATGTAAAAGGTCCAATTATTAATTTGATTTAATTGGAAAAATATATTTATATTTTGGAAAATTAATGATAAGGGATATTTTATTTTGAATTAAACAATTTGATATTCTGTAAAGAATAGAAGATACGTTAATGATTAAATATATTAAATATATTAATTTATATTTAGTATATATATATTGAAGGTATATATCCATTTGAGAGAATAAATAATATTTTATATTATTTTATTCTGTTGTTTACAAATTGGGTATTATTAGTGTTTTAAAAGAAATGATTAGTATGTGTAGAAAATGTATAGAGGAAAATATTTTATTATATTAAAGTGATTGCATGTCCTAAATAGGAAATTGAATGAAATGTAAGATTTGGTTAAGAAATGGAAAGAGTTTACTTCCATGGATTTGTGTCAATTTAAAAGTAAATTAAGAAGTTGTTTTATTGATGAGGCAATCAATTATGTGATTTATTAATTTCTATTTACATTAATTGAATCATTGTGATTGGATTATGAAAGAGATATGGATTTAGTATATCCAAAAGTAGTATCTTCCTCATGATTATCTTAAAAGATTTAATTCTCTGTATTTAGTAAAGGGAAGTAAGTTTAATTGTTTTTAGATTTCCTATAATGAAAAGGGAAATAAGGGTTATGATTATTTTAGATGATCTAGTTATCGTGTCTTTGACTTTTTCAACACTACCTATTGAATGAGTATGGATTTAGGAAATCCAAATATTAGATTTGATTGATGACTTGAATGCTTTTGTTGCAATGTCGTCAAGTTGCATTGTTGGTTTTGGGATTTAGTGTTAGTCCTAAATTATAAGTCTTCTAGAAGATCTTAGAGGATAAGGGTTGTTGAATCTTTTTGCCATCCAGTTGTTTTCCCTTGGGTAGTGCATGGCGTCTTTTCAGTTTTACCTAGTTTTCACGAATGGGGATGTTTGCACCTCCTTGGTTTAGGAGCGGATTATGGGATCCGTGTCTCCTTGTATGGAGTGACCTTGGTATGTGGTTTCATCTTGTTGCCTCTTGTGAAAAGAGTGGACTATTTGATTGTTGCCTCCAAGATGTTTGGAGTGAGTTTCTATTATTTGTATCCTCCTTGTGTTGGAGTGGATTATGATGCCTAGTTGGTATGCACTTGTGGTTCCCTTGGTGGATTGTTTGGGTGTGTGTTGTTGAATAGAAGAGTGGCTTCTGTTAGGCGCCAAAGCCCAAAAAGGTAAACTGGATAACCTTCAGGAGTGATTTAAACAAGTGATAATTAAAATAATGTACTTAGAAGATTAGGAATAACTTCTCACATTAATCAAGATAATTTAATCCTCACTCATAGACACAAGGGCTCATTTAGACTTGGGATGAGTGAGAAGGCCTGGAATGGCAAGATCAACTATCTTGTCCTTGCGAGAGGTAGTTGATTCCACATGAGTGAGTATGAGTGTCGGGATTTGGTTGAGGCCACTAGGATTACTTGTGCCGGAGCCTATGAAGAATGCCCAAAGGAGATCTCATGACAAACCTTGCGATGACACTCTATCTATGACAATTGTTTTTAATTGTTTTATGTGTATGGTTCTGTGAACATACTTGATTATTATTATGTTTGGAAGCAATGTGACCTATGTCAGTGATGTTGGAGTTGTACTTGATTCGTACTTGTATGGTGAATGAGTTGTACTTGATTCATACTTATATGGTGAATGAGTTGTACTTGTTAATTCATTTGGTTGGTTATAATAGTATGAGTCAGTTTGAGTCTGCCTTTGGTTAGAGGTAGTAGAATATTTGTCCATGTTACTTTGTTACTATCTCCTAGCATGGGGGGTGGGCCTTCGGGTACCACATTGGTAGGGTGGAACATGCACCAAAACCATTGGGTCCCCATCGATCTTCAGTACTTGGTGGCGAGACATCCAGATGGACAGCTTGTGGTTCTTGTTGTAATTCTTTGCATTGTAATATTTCAGTTTGTATAAGTTATTTTATCTCTCTTATGTTTATGAGGTGGAATTATGTAATTGTAATCTTATGTACTAGTGTCTCATTCTGGGAACGAGTGATGTAACTATTGGTCTATGATAATGTTTATGATATTGTATCTTGGTTGATTATCTTATTATGTTATGTGGTATTCTTATGATGTATGATGTTTATTTCATAAAGTTCATAAGGCTTTGGTTATATGTATTATGTATGTGTGGGTTTAAGTAATCCTAACCTTGTAGCCTTAGAGGTTGTTGTTAATTAGTAAGTGAATGTGTATGGTAAATGGACTTTATAAAAAAAAAAAAATTGGTTCGCTTAAGATGTTAATTGCAACTTCCTTTAGGGTTACTTGGCGGGGCATCACAAATATGGTGGGATTATGTAAGTTCTAGGTGAACTACTATGTTGAAAATTTATTATTGGTGATGAAATTTGAGATGTCATGAGATTATAAGGATGCCCACTAGAGAACCCTAATGCTGGAGTTATACCACTTTTTGGTTGTATGGTTGATGCTATGAATGGAAATATATATGTAGGAATAGAGGGTATAGTTGTAGGGAGAGAGATTTGAATTCCTCCTTGGCTTTGATTGTACCCCAAATATTGAGTGAAACTAGCCATTATAGGAATGTTTGTATCCATAATATGGGCTAGGCTATGCAACATCTTGAATCCTTGGGAATCATTGATCAATTTCATTAATTTGTCCACTACATACACTATTTTTCCAACTAAGGATTTATTGCTTAAGTAGTCTTGCAATTCCTCCAAGTCTTTGTCTAATTTTCTTAGTTTATGTTTAGGAACATGTGTAACAATAGTATCAACATCCATAAAGGTACTTGTTTATGAAGTTGTCCTTGGTATGGCTAGATTAGGGATCGAGTCCAAAATGGGCATTGGTATTGGAAATACCTTGCATGAAAGAGTTGGAAAACTCAAAATCCATAGTGGATGTAATGATAGCATGGGATGCCATAAGTCTACAAATATGTCTCACTAAAGTATTGGTAATAGGACACTAGGTCATGAAACTCATATAAGTTTCAAAATACTAAGTGTGCCCACTATGAACACTAAACTATCAAAAAATCATAGTAAAACACTTAGAAACAAAAAGCACGAAGCAAAATTAGACAGAGAACACGCAAATAGATGTTTGACAGAAATCTGAGCCAAAACAAGGGCTATGGTGCCTAGGGAACCTATGTCATAGGTAGGATTTTTCCAAATTAAAAGTTTGGCTATCTGTGATACTGTTTAAAGATTTTATATCTATGTGCAAATAGGTCTGATAGTGAATATTTTTCTAGATTTTTCTTCACTTATGATAATGTAATTCAAAAATTAAGTGCGCAAGAATGTTAAAAACATGTGAACAATAAATGACTATTATTAATGCAATCTCTATATCTAAGATGAAAAAATTAATTGATTCTAATATGCTAAATCTGAAAATGATGGTATGGATATGCTTGTTCAAAGAAAATGATGTAATTTATCTTTTTAGCTATATGGAAGATATCTAAATGCATGCAATGAAACTTTTTTTTTAGATATTAAATGACCTAATGCAAATTTTTGAATGAAAATTGAAATTAGATCTGACCTAAAATGACTTAAATTAACCCTATTGTAACCTATGATGCAATATGATATGCCAAATTTTTAAATTTTTATGCTTTTTACAATACAACAATGAATTCCTAATTGAATAATGCAATGTAATTCAATGTAAAATCTAGATCTAAGGTTATTTTTTAGAAGGTATATAATCTTGATAGGTTGAGTTCACCAAAATGAAACTTAGGGAAAGCGAAAATATGTAGCTTTGACCTTAGGGTTTGAACACCTTTCCCTAACTTTATTACAATATGATGATGGTGTGGGGATGAAATATGGATGTGATGGAATGGATGGAGGTTTGATGGATTTAGAAAAGGTATATTATTGGCTTATAGCTTGATAGGTGAGTCATCCAACCCTTAACCAAATCTATAAATTTCCTAAGGATGAAATGTAATGATCCAATTAATTTAATGATACAAATTACTACTTTGATGCAAGTATAGAAGATATGAGAAATCACAGACAAAAACAAACTATAGAAATGGGTTGAGAAAGAAATTGTGCACTTGTGATTCAAATACGGAGCTAAAAAGGCAAGACATAGGCATCCTAGGTTCCACTATCATTTTAGGGAAATTTTAGATATATTTTCACAATCCTTTGAATTTAGTTCTGAGCTTCTATTTCCTTCTTCTTGCACTGTTAGATCATAGTTGGATAATTGTGTAACTGCATTTTTGTGATTTATCAAGATGTATGGTTTCAATGGAAACAATAAATAATTTAACTTCAAACTTCCTTCAATCCTCTTCAAACCTGAAACCTACACATTCAAAGAGAAAAGAAAGGTTGTGCCATTTAGGGGATTTCCTTGGTCAATCTCATGCTAGTGTTTGCATTTCTACAATGGCAATGTCAATGATAAATAGATAAAGGATAGGAAGGGATGATGAATCCACAAAGTGTTGCAACTCAACACCCTTCAATTACTTCCTTGAAGGACTGAAGTTATGCACATCTCCTTAAGGATTGGATCTTTCTTTCTTAATTTTCTTGAAGTGTTTGAATTGCTTGGAGATCTACAAGGATTAGTCTTCACAAACAATATGAAAACATAAACATGAACACACTCACATACATATTGACATGATGATTGAATCTTTAATTTCTACAATAAATCTTTGAAAATGTTTCTCTTGACTTGCTTGATAATACTCTTGTCCATAATTTCTCCAATAATTTTCACTTCTTGTGAGATAGATTTGAAATGATGCAATAACTAGCTATTTATATGCTATTATTCTAATTTCCTAAAAATTAAATCCCAATAGTCAACTTTAGATATTTAAATTTAAAATAATAAAATCCCAACACTTTGAATTTGGAACCAAAATAGGGGGACATAGGCACCCTAGGCGCTAATGTCCCAAGCCTATTTTTCAAAGTTTAAGGAGTTTGGGGACAAGTATTAAATGAGATAATTTGTTTTATGCTTTCAATTTTTTGGAAAATGTTTAAAATATGTTTTGGAATGCATAACTTAGGAAATTAAGTTCTGAATTAGGTCCAATAACTTAAGGGGTAGAAAATCATAGTGTGAAATTATTAAGGGTGATAATTTATGACACTACACATGTCAAAGTGTATGTGAGTGTATTCATGTTTATGTTTTCATATTTTTTGTGAAAGCTAACCATTTTTAGGTCTCCAAGAAACTCAAGAAAATAAAAAAAGCAAGATCCAAGCTTTGAGGAGATGTGTATTAATTTAGTCCTTCAAGGAATCCATTGAAGGGTAGTGAGTTTTAACACTCTGTATATTCATAATTCCTTCATATCATTTATCATTGTATCATTGACATTGGCATTGTGGAAGTGGAAACACTAATATGGGGATTGACCAAGGCAAGCCCCTAAATGGAACAACCTTTCTTCCCTCTTTGAAAGTCTAGGTTTTAGGTCTAAAAAGGATTGAATGAATTTTGTAGGTCAATTATTCATTGTTGCAATAACAACCCTACACCTTGAAAACTCATAAAAACTCATTTATAGAATTATTTGATTGTGATCCGATAGTGCGACAAGTGGGAAATAGAAGCTCTAACCTGACACTAGAGGATTTATAAAATAGATTTGACTTATCCCTACAAAGATAGTTGTGCCTCGGCCACCTATGTCCCACCTTTTCAGCTCCAAATTACATCACAGATGCATAGTGTCTTGCTCAATCATTTCCTATAGTCTATTTTCATTTGTGATTTCTTAAATCTACTATATTTGCATTGGAACAATAATTTTCATCATTACATCAACTGAATCATTTCATTTAATCCTTATATCACTTTCAAATTTGGTCTAGGGTTGGTTGAATCACCTTTCAAGTTGTAAGTCAATCATATATCTTGTCAAAATCTAATCAAACCCACCACACATCCATACATTTCCATACATCTTTCAATGAAATTAGGAAATGGTGTCCAAACCCTAAAGTGAAATCTCTAAGGTTTCCCTTTCCTCACATTTCAATTGGAGCATCCTAAAAGTAGTCAAAAGCATAATTAGCAGAATTATTTTAGTCAAGCATCATGTTAGCAATGCATCATATTTTCATTTGAATTTATTCATATTGCATGTCTATTTGTTTTATGAGTACTACAACTTGTAGGAATTCAAATCAAGCATCAATTTCTCCTTGAATGTGATGAGTACAATGACTTCACTCCATCAAGGAATGTAGATTTGAGTGGTAATTTGTAGCAATTGTCAAATTTTCACTTGTTTATCTTTTAGCCTCTACTTGACCAAGGGTAAGATCTCTTTTACATCATCATAGCCATTGTGGAGGTAAAAATACCAAAATAGGGTTTGACTTAGGTAAACCCCTATATTTCATAACCCTTTCCCCTCTTTCTTATGTGTAGGTTGTAGATCTAAAGAAAATTTAGAGACTTGATTGAATTAAATAATTATTCATTAAAGTATTCAAGTCCTACAAGTCAATAAATTAATAAAAGTGGATTTAATCAATGATAGATGAAGTTTCAAAATTGAGTCTAGAGAAGAAGAAACTATATACATGAAACGAAAAGAGTTTGAAATTCATATGCCAAGTTCCTTTATATCTTCCCTTTGTTTTTTTGGACTCTAATTTGGTCTTCAAGTTTTGTATTGTCTAGAAATCATCTCAATTTTCCATATTTTCATATTTAACATAGGTACACCTTTGCATCATCAAATTAAATCAATTAATCATATCATCACATCCACATTACAAAGGATTAAAATATTGATCCACCATTTTGGCTCTTCCATTGAGGTTAGTATCCAAGTGGGTGTTTGAGATCAATTTTAGTCCTTTCCCATGTGATATTGGAAGGAGTGTGATTTACACCGTAGATCCCTTTTATAAAATTAAACAACCAGATAGGCCTTGATTGGTTTTGAAAGATAGAGTTTCAAATGTAAAGTATTGTTGATTGACTGGAATACTGAGAGGGGGGTGAATCGATATTCTATTAAACCATTTAGTTGTACACCATACAATTATTAAAGAACATATGACTACAAACCAGAATGAAGACATTGAAATGAACATCACACCACAAAACACATCAACACCAGATTTTTATGTGGAAAATCCCAAATGGGAAAAAACACAACGAGGATTATCTCATAATATAATATATCCCAATATAGAATATTATAGGGCTCACTGTCAGGACTCACTATCCTTAGAAGACTCATAGCCAGAATATACAATGAAATGGCTAACCACCAAGATACAGTAGATATGGCTCATTTCCAATAGTATAAACTAATGGAATGCACCTTCTATATGTTGTGTTTATTTCTAATGAGGCTGTGAATGCGAATTATTTCTCTGCATAGCAGTCACATAATAATTCTACTCTGATCCTTGTCTCCTTCCACAATATACTACTCACAACTGATAAATCATTTAAGCTCACTCATTCTCAATATTTTTTATCTCATATACATCCTTTTCCATACTTACACACACACACACTCTCACTCTTTAAACTCCAAAAAGTCTTATATATATACAAGTATATTTCATACATCAATTAGGTTGGCCTAATTGGATGTAAGCAAACCAATCAAAAATAACTCTTGTCAATGCCATATAAGATTTAGAACATTTTTATCCATGTGGTGTATCATATCAAGTTGACATATATCTAAAAGAGATGCAACTAACATCTGCAAAGTATAATTATTCTTCTTAATACATGCCATATATTAGGTTGGCCAAGAAGAAGACCTAATCGCAAAAACTCCAAACCAACACACACTTTTCAAGATAAAAACTTTCTAGATCAAATATTAATTTAGTTTCTCATCACATTAACATCAAGGAGATCACCATTAGAACCAAAACACCAGAATGTTGTTCCTAAGAATATGTAGAGTCTCCCACACTGACATACTGAACAAAGAGACAATTATAGTGTATAGAGTTAAACTTTGTCATTGATAAATTTCTATAAGCAACACAAAACTTCTCAAGATCTTGGATATAATTGTCTGAATGAGTCATAATAATGAGATTAAGAGAGAAGAGTCATATCTCATCTTGCAATGAATTCTAGACTCAAAAACCAATGTACTGGCTCAACAGTAGAGAACATTTCTAGTAGAGATCAACTTCTAGTATACCAAATATGTTTCCCACCATGTTGTCATAATGTTGAAATCAATGACAACACTGGAACAATCAAAATACCCTATATACACTTCATGCTCATGTTGCAGGGTTCCCATATTTCCAACAAGTATAAAGTGAGAAGATAAGGCCTTGGTGAAGTGGTATAGGCAATAAACTAGATTTTTTACCTAACTTTAACCTCCTTCATATAATTCTCAAAGAAACTCAAATAAAAAGAATAGGAAACTCAATAATATTTTGTGCCTCAAATGCTTTAATAGAGGTAGGTTATAGTTATAGTAGCATTTAAAATACCCTTCTAAAGTAAATATTAATCAACACTTGCCACACTTGATCCCAAGGGGCCAACAATACTTTTCTATTGAATCCATTCTTGTATTTGATAGATTCCTCACCTTCATTGAAAATATCTTCACTATTTCTATGTCGTGGGACTTGCTCTTTCTTCTAGTATTTAGCACCTAAAATTTCATGCCAATGACTACTCCAATGATTTATTCATTAACTTCAAAGCCCACTCTACCTAGTTTTATGTTCCTTTTATGCTATGACTTAGTAAATTAGATAGAAAGGGTTTGATCAAATCTATTCAGTTAATCCATGTAAGACATGATTCCCTCCTCTTTGTAATTATTCTAAAAGGTGTTGTATTTTTTAACCTTTAGGAAATGGGCTTAATGTGAACTATGCCACCCCCATAGTTTCCAACTCCAACATCGAAAATTAGAAATGAGGGGTGGGGTCAATAATTTTTTTGAGATCTAAATATGACTAATGAATTTTTTAGAGTATCATAGGCTAATAAAAATAAGTCTCCCTTGAGATCTCTCCCCATACTTATTAAATCCTAGGCCACAATCCCATTAAAAATAATTAATTAGTACTAATCTTCTAAAAACACATAAAAAAGGTGTATGATTTTGATTACAAGGATTAGTTTTCACATCACTACCATAAAATCTAAAACTAAGGTAGAAAATTAAGGCTATTAAAATCCACACAAGGGTGGTAATTTATGGACTTAGTCATATGGAAAGTTCACCACCAAATATACCATGTTATAAATTGTAGCTCTTGTTAGAATTAATGTCAAGAAGAGGCCAACTTGTTAACCTACCATGCTACCACATCATATTGAATGAATTATCATGATTATGGATGATAGTGTCTATATGGTAACTCCAGTCACCTCTCATAATATTCATGGCTCCAAAATCATTAGTATTAAGATCCCCAAGGTAATAATTCTTTCTGAACTAGCATAAATTCCTAACTTCTCTTAAGAGTTGATATTCTAGAAAGATCAAGTTTAAGAGAGGGTTATAATGAGTTGAGGGTGTTTTTTTCACCTCTCCAATTGTACGAGGATTCTAATTGGAAGCCCAAATTACTAAGAGAATCTAAAACCATATTTCCTTTTCAATGGGTGTGTAAGATATAAAAAAAAATTAGTCATTGATGAGACCTTTGTTGTCTTCAATGATATCAACCAATTCTAGTTAGAAGTGGCATGCTTGGATAAGGAATCTATAATTAATTCAAATTAACCTTCAACATACAATAATTTGAAGCCTAGGTCAAGAGCCAATGAGAATATCACAACTTCCAAATAAGAACAAATAAATGGTCTTGGAGGGAGTGGAATTGGAAGCGAGCAAGAAATTGGTAGGATAAACAAGAATAGAGACTCGATAGTTCATTGTCCATATCATTCATTCAAGGTTTCCTTTTTTTAGGAAAATGGTAGGCCTTCTACCCCAACCATGATTCTCTATGAATTTATTGAATTGATATTGATTATTTTTCTCCATGAAGAAAGTAAAACTTGACCTGCTAGAAAGCCATAAAGGCTTCATATTCATTATTAGTTTTAACTTCTAACTTACTAGAATAAGAAAAAATAACCTTCCTATCATGAGATCCAAAAAATCCTCCACTATTGGCTGGACTAGGATTTCATTTAGAGGCACCATTGAAATTAAAATTTACCTATCCCAAAGTAGACCTTTCCAAAAAGTATTAGCATGTATGAATTTCTTACACATGTCAAGTTTTATTCTCTAATCATTAGAAACTTGCACTTCAGTAGGGACCTAAAGGAATTCTAACTTCTTCATGTTGGAATAGACACTTTTTCCATAAGAATTTTAGAGTACTTGAGAAAAAACCTCTTCACTATTTTTCCATTTATCTTGAAAAATGCAGTTGTTTCATTCCTTCTAGATACTCCAAACAAGGTGGGGAACTTACTTCTAGAGTTATTTGAGAATTAGAAGTAAAATGGGACAGTTACATCACTTAATAAAGGTATCTATGTTACCATTCATCACCCAAAAATTATTGAATTTAAGAATATTTTTACCATATAAGTCTAGAATAGTCACAATGGAAGAATTGATAAAGAATAGTTCCATCATTCCTTTGGGACAATAGACATTGGTTAGATAGTTTAAAACCTATATTTTTCAAATTATCTTGAGTGAGGACTTTATTGTGAGAAACAATCCATTAAAATATTATAACTTATGGGATAAGTTTTTGAATCCAAACCTTCTTTCAAAAGATTCTCTACTAGGGGGCTCGAACAAAATACTCTACATAGAATCCATAGAGAATAAACCTTTATTGTTCAAATTTTAAATGATTTCATATTTAATAGGGGAAATTTAGATTCTAAAATTTGAAATTATATTTTTTAAGATCCTCATAATGGTTCTCAAGTGAATCTAATTTTGGTAGAACTTTTGAAATATTTTCAATTAAACATTAGCTTAATTCTATAGAAGTAATCCTTAAGACAAGTGATAAATAATTTTCTAGAAAAAGTACACAAATAGTTGAAGGTTTGATGAGAGGATAATGGATTGGGATCCAACCATCCATCCTTCTAAAAATCAATTTCCTTGTCATCTCCAATCTTCCACATTGACCCTTTTTATATCAAACTCCTAGATTTAACCACAATGTTCCAAATAATAGACCCCTTTGGTATAATAGGAGAAGAGAGAACAAGTTCAATGCCTCCATATTATTCAAATATTTGGCTCTCATCATGGAACTATAATCCTTCTTATCCTTCAAGAAACCCCAACCAATATTTTCTAATAAAGACTTATTATTTATCTAGATCTTTTTTATTCCCAACCCCCCATGATATTTGGCAGATTTTTTTTTCTCTTAGATAACAATTGTTAGTCTCCTTTTCTCTTCAACCCTAGACCAAATAAATATCTTCTCAATTTTTTTCAACTTTTATGCCATATACTTAGGTATTTTGAATAATGAAATACCTTAAAGAGACACCTTGAGTAACTAAAGTTTTCTTTCTTGACTCAAGAGTTTTCCTTTCCACCTTGCAATTTTCCTCTAAACTCTTTCAAATACTAAGTTCCAAGAATTTTGATTAATTTTCTTCATAATGAGATGGATACCTAGACAAGTAGCCAAGATTTAAGAACAATTAAATCCCAATATAGCCTTTACTTTCTATTATAATTTTTCCTTAGTGTTGAATAAATATGGATGAATCTTCTCCTAATCGATACTTTGGCCTATAAGAATGCCACAATACTCTAACATTTCTTCCATTTTTTGGCTTCAACAAAAAATTTCACCCCAAAAAAAATTATATATTCAATAAATTACTAAATAGATAAAGTTGAAGGAAGGTAGCCACTTTGAGGTTTCTTGATCTAACCATATTGCCAAAATTTCTACTTGTGACTTCTACCATGATTATAAAGAGGTAAGGGGATAAATTTCCCCCTTGTCTAATACCTCTTCCAAATTTTAAGAGACCTCTAGGAGTACCATTGACCAAAATATAAAATTTTGGGATGTCATACATTATCTAATCAGATTGAACACTCTATCATGAAAGTCAAATTTATTGAGGAATTTAAGAAATGCTTCTCAAGGGACCCTATCATAATATTTGGAAATATAATTTTTAGAATAATACCATGCATAGGACTCCTTTCCATAGGATTGAAAAGTTTTTCAGTGGTGATAACTATATTGATGATTTGTCTCCTTGACATAAAGAACTTTTTTCTTATTACTGATGATCTTGACAAGAAACTGCTATAATATGTGAACACAAATTTTATATAACACTAGATGGTATTGGTAAGGTTTATTAGTTTAAAATTAGTCATAGAGATCAAATATGTCTTATTAGGGGAAAGTACAAATATTTTTCATTAAGCAACTTCAGAAATTTCCCTATACAAAAGAAATATCTTATACCATTTATCACATCCTTTCCCACAATATCCTAAAAATAGTGGAAGAAAGTAGGGTAAATTCATCTAGTACTGAGGCCTTATAAGCTTTCATAGAGAAAACAATATCTTTAACTTTAGCTTTGAATACTAGTTTGGTAATAAGGGAGTTATCGTCTTTAGAAAGGATTGAGCGGTTTTAGTCAATAATTTCACGAACAAGAGGAATATTGGAGAAAAGAGCTTGCTTGGCCTAGAGAGACTCAAAGAAATAAACTACGAGTTGTCTCAACCTATCATCTAAGTTAACTTCAAAATATTTTTCATCCACGAGATTAGTAGTAATATTTATTTTCAATGGTGAAGGGAATATTGGTGGGAAAAGGAGGCATTTCTATTCCCCCCTTGAGCCATTGGACTCTAGAATTTTATTTCTCGAATATATCTTCTTTCCTTATGATGTTATTGAAATATTTGATTAAAGTGTTTTCCAGCATTAGGGTATACTCATTGGTTTCCCTTTTAGTCATAAGAAACTAAACTTCTAAATTTTAAAGCATGACCTTTTTTTGTTCAAAAATATATCTAAAAGAAAACTTGTTTAAGGATTTAACTTTATTTCTAATATTGAGTATCTTTTGGGAGAGTATATACATGGCTAATCCCTAGACTAATAAGTTTCATCATGAATTTACACAATCTCTAAACTCTAGATGCATAGCCCAAATTATTTTATATTGAGAAGGAAATAGGCCTTTTTGAGTTCTATTAGTCTAATTTAGTAACAGTGGACTATAAATTGAACCCAATCTTCAAAGAGCAACAAGCTTAATGTTATAAATGATATTCCAAGAGGAATATATAAGGAATCTATTAAGTATAAATTGAACGAGATGCTCCCCCATGTATTTATTTGACTAGGTGAATGGTTTCCCATTGAGACCTACATCAATAAACTACCATTACTAATAAAATTAGTCAAATCAACCATGTTTTTTGAATACTCCATGATTCCGCCTATACTTTTAGAGGGGTAAAGAGGTGTATTGAAATACCAAGATACCAATTAAGGTTCCTCACTATAGTGATTAATATTATAATACTTAGAATCCCATAGATTCATTCTAGTAGAATTGGAATTAAGAGCATAAATATTAGAAAGGATCCATTTTTTATTAAAAAATAGATATTCACTATCAAATTATTTCTATATTAGTTAATGCAACAACCACTTAGGTGATTTTGGTTCCACATGGTGACAATCCCTAGACACTCTATGGGATTTAGTAATGTAAAATTTAGCATTAGGCTAGATTCTATTAGCTATAGACTTAAAATTAGATTCAATCATTTTCATGTCTTGAAGGAGGAGAATGCTAATATTATTTTTTAAATATACATTTTAACCAAAAAATACTTGTTAGGACAATTAATTCCTCTTAAATTCTATGAAATAATTCTTAATTTCATGTTTTCTTCAAGGAAACCTTCAAGGTTATCTATCTCCCTGTCGTAAGGGGGGAAAATATCATAAGGAAATCAGTAAATGAATTAAAATAAATCAATTCAAAACAAGATTAGATTCCAACCATACTCATGAAATGCAAAATGAAAGCCATGAATTCAACCAAATAAGAAATTAAGATACTTAAATGAATCCAAAACAAAAAAATCTTACCATACCATGTCAAAGTTGTATTTGTATTGATATTTGGATGTCTGATTGCTCGATTCAATAGAAAGCCTCCATTTTTGTTGCAAAAGCTTCAATTCATGTTGATAATGGTGAACTATAATATGATAATAACTCTCAATGTGCTCAAGAGATAATTTCTCAACACTTTGTTATGAATATTCTAGACGATTTGTGAGAAGGTAGAAGATTGTTTTATAGATTTCTTGTTTCGAGATGAACGATCAAGATTTTGTAGTAAAAGATCTTGATCAACAATTGACAACTATTGAGAGGAAATAGATTAGAAATATTAGTGGATTTAGATTGGAAAAATTGGTGGGATTGGGAAATCCAATTTGAGTGGTTAGTGGGATTGAAGAAATTAGTGGGATTAGTTAGTGGGATTGAATAAATAAGTAGGATTAGAGAATAGATGAGTTAGTCAACCGTTTAGAGTGAGAAATCAGTGGGCATGATTTTCTCAATCACAAAAGGGGTAAAGATAATTAATTATTTGAGTAGCTAATCAATATTTTTAGTTGAATTTGCAATTCATGATTGACTTTAAAAAATAAAGTTGTATTTGTTTGTTGACTATGTTGAATGATGTTGAATAATTAATTTAATTATTCAGGTTTAGAAAGGGGAAATTTATTTAATAAAATTATTAAGTAATAGCAATTTAATTGATTTAGGAGAATATTAGCGACATAATTAAATAACTTGTGTTAATTTAACTAATTAGGAGGAATAAAGTTAGATAAATGATAAAAATGGTGAATTAATTAAATAATTAAAGATTATTAAATTAATAGAGGGAAAAAAGGTTTTTGATGTAAATGATGTGAAATGCAATGATATTAGTGATAATGATGTTGATGATGAAAAATGTCATTCAAGATGTGTGGTATGCATTAGGTCATTTTTACATGTCTACATTTTTCCCCTCTTTGAGACAAAGTATTGGTTGCTTTGTTTCAAAGAATTCAATGTTAAGATCAAGATTTGAAAAAAATTATATGCCCCATTGTGCCTTGGAGGTTAGAAAAAAGATAGTACAACATTGGGCTGCCCCTTTGAGAGGTTGGATGAGAAAAAATAGTTTTTGGGTCAGGCTCGTGACAAGGTTCAATTGTAGCTTAGATGCATAGTGGACAAAAAATTAGGCTATAGGACCTTCGTTTATAGTTCAAATGTTCTTCGATGGTCATAATTTTAACCTAGAAGGGTTTCTTAGGTAAAAAATTAGGGTTTGGGGGGTAAAAATAGGAAATTAGGGTTCATTTTTCCTCATTGCACTCTTAGCCCTTAGTAAATTCTTGTCTTTAGAGATCCTTCTTTGAAAATTGTCAATTCATGATGTCGAGGATTCTAGGTGTCCCACATCGGGCAGAGGTAGTCCGTGACTTTGAGGCCAACTAAGTGTTGCGATATGTATCACTTTTGTTCCTATTTTTGTCTTTTTATTTGAGTAATTAATGCTAGAAATCTATTTTAACAATAGTGGTAATTCTGTGAAATTACTAATTTTGCCTCGATTTGACTGCTATTATTATTTTTGTTTGTGTTGCTCTCAAAAAAAATGTTCGCAATTGATTTTTCTACTTGCTATCATAAAATATGATCTCTTTTGCTAACCACTTTCACATAATAGGTTTTATATTGTTTTTCTTGTTGGAGAATGATCACTTTTGTGCATTTTGTGTGCTATTGAAATTTTTTCTTGTTTTTGTCATTTTTAACGCTATTGCTCAAAATACTTGCTATTGTAAAAAACAAAGCCACTATTGATTTTCTTGACCTCTATTGTCAAAAAAAGGGCTACTATTGCTTTTCTTGATAGATTTAGCAAATTTTCTTGCAGTCTTAGGTTCATGACATGGTTTTCTAGCAAATACTTAATGTCATGGGTTGAATGGTTGCAAGCAGTTCTAAAGTTGTTGTATTCAAGAGAGCAATAGTCATGACATCTGTTTGACTTGATTGTTGGTTTCTTCAAGGGGGAGTGATATTTCCTAGATGTCATGGGCCTATGTTATGTTTGTTACATGTCAAAGGTTCGATGTCATAGGGTGATGATGACCACCCTCGTAGAGAGATAGCAATCCAATTTGTCATCGTTTTATTTGCCCATTGGCCAGGTGACTATCACATTGGAGGATGTTTGGAGGATTCTTTGTGTGTGGTTGTAATTTATGTCTTGTAATGTTAGTTATAACAAATCAAACACACCTTCATGAAATGCATTATATAAAAGGAAATTAAAATGGTAGAAATAAAAGTTACTACTATCCTCTTAATTCATCCCATGGTTCTCCAAACTCAAGGAACCCTACAAAATCATGCTCTCAGATCTTATTAGTACTGCACATGAACCTACATAAGATTGACAACTTAAGCTACGAGATGCTGTAATGAAAGTCTACATGTCTATATTTTTGGATTTTCAATATTTGATGCTTGAAGATTAAATGATCCTATGATGAGATGATGATAAAATCTAGATGTTGATATGGAGGATGAGAATCTAATGGAAATTCTAAAAGAAAGATGAAATGAACTAAGTTATCCAAAATAAAATTGCTATTATAACACTATATGAACTAAAAATGGAAGACTTAGCTAAAAAACTCTCCAAATTCTCTCACAAATGCACTAAAATTCAGCAACATAAGCTTATCCAAATCTTCATGTTGAAAAGTTGTAGCAAAGAGTCCTATTTATAGATTTTCTAAGGCTCAAGGTGATGTGGCAACAATGGAAGGTCAGGATTGCGATCTTGTGACATCAACGGTCAAGCACGAGGAGGTTGGAGAGAATCAAGGAGATGGTTCCCTTCAACAAGAAAAATTGCCACGTGTTAAATGGAATCACAGAGAAGGAGGAGCCATGTGTCTCAGTTAGTTCCAAATTGGTTGCAAATATTTTGAAAATATTTCATATTTTCTAATTTATAAAATTCATTTTTGTGAGACACATGATGAGGTGACAAGTGAGTTGGAGGTGGTTAGAGGAAGTATGTAGAAATGTGCTTAAATTGAATTAAAATTTTAATTTAAATGAAGATGGTAAATTATCAAGATACCAAATTAATTCCTTTGTGCATTTTAACCAATTTCAGAAGAATATGCCAATTTGAATTGAAAAATTCAAATTTAAGAGGAAGAGGGAAAATCAATTAAATAACAAATTGATTTAATTTGTCCATTTAACTAATTTAGAAAGAAAGTGAATTTTAGAAAAGAAGAATTAGAATATGAACCATATAAATAAATTTAACAATTTATTTATAATAGTAGAGGAATTACGAATATTAATCAAATAGCAAGTATTTAATTAATATAATGCTCTAGACCATTTTTGCGTTCATACATTTTGCCCCTCTTTGAAGTGATGTCTGCAGCCCGCATTGCTTCAAAGAATAAATTTTCTTGATCACAAAGATAAAAAAATTGATATGCCCCAGACTCTGATTTTGTAGCGATGATGAAAGGATGCCCCTTTGGGAGATAAATCAGGGATTTTTGAAGTTTTGATGATATTTAATTTTTTTTAATAATTTAAATGATTTTTTGATGATGTGCTGATGATCGATAGATTTGATAAGGATGACCTGATTTATCTCCCAAAAATTAGAAGAGTTTCACCACACTACTGATTAGTTGATAAAAAGACCTCTTTGAAAAATTAAATAAAATGCCACCATAATTACCCCTTAATTAACCTTTAAAAGGGTAAAAAGGGTAAAAAATAAGTTCATTTGTAACCTAATAATTTTAAAAATTGAGAGCCTATAGAGCAAAGATGGAAAAAATTCCACACCACACACATCAATTCGAGTGAGTTCATCACCACCAGCGTCTAGTCACGTATGGACCATACCCTGAAAACCTCTTTTTGAATTTCAAAATTTTGATTTTTCTCGCTTTATTTTCTTTTGAAATTTTGAATTATTTCCATGTTTTAGCGCATAGGTTAGGTGAATTAGGGCATAGGGTACCCATTTCACCACATAGGAAGCCTATAATAGCACATCTCATTAGGTTAGGACCCCATAATTATATTAGCGCATCTAGAACTTGCTTAAGCACATTAGGTCCATAGATTAGTGCATCCAGAAATGAGCACATCCATAAGATAGAGTCACGTATAGGTTTGATAAAGTAGTGCATCAGGGAAATGGCACATTGGGACTCTGTTCTAGTGCATAGAATTCATATTCTAGCTCATAAGGACTCTGTTCCAGTGCCTCCAATAGTTTTTCTAACGCATATGGTGAATCAGCGCATAGAAACCCTATTTTAGCGCATCCAGCCAAAATTGATGTTTTTGATGAATTCCTCTTAGGTTTTGATGATTGATGATCACGTTAGCTGATGATAGGATGATGTTTATTGATAGGTTGATCATCATCCTCATGATAGGTGAGGAATGATGATTAGGATAGATTGATTGATCGATTGATGATCAACCTCATGATAGCACGAGGAATGATGAATAGGATAGGTTGATGTTGATCGATCTCATGATGAATGAGAATCGAGTAATAGGATAGGTTCTCCTCGAGATTTGATCAGAATATCATGTGAGATGATTTGATTAGATGATGTGCTTGAATGATAGGCTAATTGAATGATTTGTTGACCTGATGTTTGATTTAA
This sequence comes from Sequoiadendron giganteum, assembly GCA_007115665.2. NCBI lineage: Eukaryota > Viridiplantae > Streptophyta > Pinopsida > Cupressales > Cupressaceae > Sequoiadendron > Sequoiadendron giganteum. Next base: position 343,673,587 of record CM021101.1, read on the forward strand.
TTCTAGGAGGGTGGCCTAGGGAACCTTCAGGTTCGCGAGCACTTTCCACGGACATGGGATATGATCCCAAAGCTAACTCTGGAAGATCTTTCCATTATAGATCAGTGTCGTTTGACTTAGTTGATAGATATTCCCCAATATTGGATTAATCAAGGGCTACTGAAAGCACTTGCAGAGAGGTGGCATAGTGACCACAACACTTGTCACTTGCCAACAAGAGAGATGACAAATATCCTGGAGGATGTTTATCAGATACTAAGGATACCAGTTGTGGGGACCCTGGTTATGTACAATGTTGAGGATCAGGGAGGGACAGATGCCCTATGATAGATGTTTCATGATGGTGGACTTACAGGATATGAGATATCCTGGCAGGAGTTGATTGCTATCGGATAGGCTTTACTGTGTTCTAGCATGTTTTGTTGGAGGATTTCTTTGCCTTGACCATAGGTCAAAGGGCCTTTTAGTTGGCTGGGGTCGATTGCTAAAGGGCATGATTTCCCATGGTATGAGGTATGTTTGGGGTTTGTACATGTTAGCACACTTGTATCATGACCTACACCAGGTGGTGTATCTTCGGGCAAGCAGTTTGTCAGTAGGTTGCACACTATTACATCTTTGGGCCTAGGAGCATATTGCAATCACACAGCCAATGGGAGGTAGGGCATGACCAGCAAAATAGCCGTACATTTTTGGGTACATAGAGCCACTTGTCCAACATAAGCTGGGAAAGTTGGAGTATTGGAGGTGGGTCCTAGATGACCTAGACACTATGATATGGCCGTCATATTTGGATTGTGAGGTATTGGCAGAGGATAGTACCGAGTTGTCTTTCAATTTTTGCAGTAGATATCTAATTGGGTGGAAACCCTACATCATTGAGAGGTTCATGTTTGGCAGAGTGCATTGATAGTATGGTCTCATCTAGGGGATGCCACAGGGGGTAGCGCATTATGCTCGATGCAGGCAGGATATACCAGAGTGGGGGCCAACCCTCAATTATGATGCCGCATGTACATAGTACTATGGCATGCAACCCATATTTTGGCAGTATCATCCAGAGTTTGTGGATGCTCAGATAGCAATGGACTATGCAAAGTATTTCCACACTCACCCCTTTATGTGGATTTCTAGTCTTGATGAACCTACACCGATTCTGGAGGTTGGGAGGAGAGCAGGGCTAGTGGTACAGCCTAGAGGTAGAGATGGAGGAGGGGGGAGGTGATGATGAAGGGGATGATGGAGGAGGTGGAGGTTCTGATGGAGGAGGTAGTGGGGTGGTGATGGAGGAGGTGGTTAGGGTGGTGGACCAAACTTTGGGGTCATCCCCAAGAGGTGGAGGTCAGGACCAGGCAGGCAGTGACCATTGATAGTGTGCATGCCCTCTTAGAGACAACAGGCATAGATTTTTGGGATACAGGGTCACGCTCAGACATTGTAGACACAAGTCCAAACACTTTAGGGATAGTTTTCCTAGGCCTAGGCACAGATTCAGGAATAGGTGCAGATCCAAGGATAGATGGTACAGCTATAGGCCTAGGTAGTGACACTTACTACAGAGAGAGATGCCACTAGGAGGCAAGCAGAGCAGGCTATGGTAGGGGCTAATAGGGTATGGACTATAGATTAGGGTATAGGTGTCGTCGATCTGGTTAGAGAGCTCAAAGAGTCTACCAAGGAGGAAAAATACTATAGAGGCCGATATCATGAAGTACCTACAGCGTAGCGAGTTAGCTATGTTAGATCTAGATGTGGATGCTTGCATTCACATACTACTAGCAGAGGGGTCACACAATCACTTCTACTAGGCAGACCTCCACCGATGATAGGACCATCAGGGGTAGGACCATCAGGGGTTGGAAAAAGATCGGCCACATCAGGTGATAGCACTATAGGATCTTCAAGATATACTTGATTTTATACTTTGATTTAGAGACTCGGCTCTGTGCCACATTTTTGATGTATCTCTTTCTCAGTTTATATCATTGTATACTTGACATATTTTTATGAGGTTATATGATATGTCATGGCGTTTGATGATACTATGTGTTTTGATGTTTTATTATGGATGGATTCATTTAATTTTTGTTCTATATGAGTATGTCATGTTCTATATGTTTATGCTATGAATGCATGTATGGATGATGATGTTTTTATTATGTTTATGAATGATGCATTTATGAGATGTATGATATGAATGCAAATGACATGAGATGTGGTTTTTGTAATTTTTCATATGTATATTGATGTATGGATGCAAATGGTTTTATTATGGGCTTGTAGATGGATGATTATGTGAATGGATATGGCTCGTTTATGGATACAAATGTGATATATGATGTATGGATGTATGATTTTTATGTTATGATTATGATGAATGTTATGATGCAAATGGAATGTAAGGCAGTTTTCTATGTTTTTGGTATTTTCTATGTAAATATGTGAAATGAATTATGATGAATGCAAATGGATTACGATGTTGAATGATCTTATGATGTTATTATGAATGAATGGATATGGATGAATAATGAATGAATGAAAGAATGCATTTATTATGAACTTGATGTATGAAAGGAATTATGATGGTATTATGCTTTGTTTTTGGAATTTTTCAAATGCAAATATTATAATGAATGTATGAATGATTTGTGATAATGAATGTATGATAATGCTGTCTAATGAAATGGGATGGAAATGTCAATGCAAATGAATGATTATTTTGTTATGTCAAGTATATTCAATCCTACAAAAATAAATAATATCAACCTTGAGGATGACCAACTTAGAAAATCTATAATGAATATGCAGACTAAAATGAAATGCAATTCTATCTATGCACTGTTGTCAATCTTATTCGTTGTGCATATTGCCATCATTGAGCATTTTATTATGTTGAAATTTGGTACAAACATTGATGGTATATGTTAGACCATGATGATCTAAGTACAACTTCCATACAAATTTCATTGAGATTTGATAATGCAAGATAACACAAGCATCTAGGTATAGTTAGACCAAGATGACTTGAATATCACTTGTGTAAACAGACAAGAGTTAATCGCGTTCCTTTGAAAATTCAGAATGTCATCAATGATACTTTGTAGAGCATGTCCCACAATAATTTTGCATATTAGTAATGATTGACTCACAAGCAACAAACAAAGAAAACTATCATTATTGATCATAGTGCCTCTAGTTTTTGACATCATCGAGGTACTCTCGATAATTGATAACAACAATCAAGATACATCAATTGAATATTTGTGTTAAAGTGATCCAACCATGATTCAAAAGATCATCCTTTAGTGATGATCGATTTGATTTGGGTGTTTTGATGTTTGATTCAATTTGCATGATTGAATTGATTGATTGATGTTCGATGCTCAAATTTTGATGGCTATAGCGATTGTTGTTTTGATGTTGAGGTTTGTTGATTGCTTGCTTGCTGATTTAAACTCAACGATGATTTGACCCTAGTGAGAACAAACCACACTTTATTATGGATATGCACAATGAAAACCAAGCTAGGGTGGGATGACCACATTAGCTGAATATGGACATGAAGCTTGTTGCAAAATAGTCATGAATGCGTAGTAGTGGCAAAATTGGACGGTCAAGACACGTTCGAAATAGACGGAGAAGTCGTCCCATCACAAATAGTGCATGTTTACCAGGTTTCCACCACTTGTTTTTATTGCACTTTTCAAATTTTATGATTTTTTTTGTTGTTACCAAGATGCCTATTTGCTAGGTTTCCATCAAGACAACCGTTTTTTTGATTTTTTACTTTTTTTTGTTTTTTCATTTTTCTGATTTTTTAATATTTTATTTATCTCTTTTTTTCTTTTTATGATGTCACCAAGACTCCCGTTTTCTAGGTTTTCATCAAGGTGACCATTTTCCCATGACTTTTTCTACTTTTTATGATTTGTTTGGGACTTTTTCAACTTTTTTACGATTTTTTCAAGACTTTTTCTGCTTTTTATGATTTTTTCAGGACATTTTCTGCATTTTATGATTTTTTCAAGACTTTTAACATGCACTGGATGCATCAGGTATAGAAATTTTTTAGATGAAGTTTGTTCATTGGTTCTCCAAAAATATCCCCCTTAGGTGTAGATAATTGATATTCTCTTGATCCAAAGACTGATACCACAACAAAAGGACCTAACCAATTAGGTTCAAATTTTCCTTTCTTTTCTTGGTCCTGCTGATTACGGGGATTCTCTTTCACTACCAGATTACCTACTTGAAATTTCCCAGGTTTGAATTTGTGATTGTAGCTTTAGGAAAATATTTGTTGATAGAATTTCAAGTCATCCACTACAAGTTGGCAATGTTCATCCAACAATTCTAGCTCCTACAGTATAGACACACAGTAATCTTAATCTATAATGAGACCTTTCAAGGATACCTGGAGTGAGGGTATCTCAACCTCGATTGGAAAGACAAATTTAGATCCATAGACAAGTGCATATGGTGTGGCTCTCTTTGGTATTCGGATGCTTGTACAATAGGCCCACAAAGCAGGTTTTAGTTGAACATGCCAGTCACTTCCAACATCATTGACAATTTTTTTTAATATTTTTAGAATAGTTTTGTTTGAGGCCTCAGATTGGCCATTTCCTTGAGGATAATAAGGTTAAGAAAACCGATGTTGGATATGAAAATTTTCGTAGAGTTCTTGTACGTCTTGATTCTTGAAAGGTCTTCCATTGTTAGTGACAATGGATTGAGGGATACCATATTTGCAAATGATGTAATTCAGGATGAATGAGGAGATCTTCTTCCCTATGATGGTGATTAGAGGCATGAATTTAACCCACTTTGTGAAGTACTATGCGGATGTGATAATGAACTTATGTCCATTGGATGAGGGTGGGTGAACTTTTCCTATAAGATCCAACCCACACTGATGGAATGGCCATGTTGATGCAAAGGGTTGCAATTCTTGTGCCGGTGCGTGAATAAGATTACCATGTATCTGAAATTTCCTACATGTTTTGACAAACCAGAAGGCTTCTCTCTCCATAGTTGGCCAGTAATATCCCAAACGATGGAGTTTCTTAGCGATGGTTAAACCACTTGAATGAGTGCCACAAATACCCTGGTGGACCTCGTGTAAAGTTGTTTCAGACTTGTCACTTTCTAGACATCATAAGAGAGTTCCATCAAGACCTCATCGGTATAGGACATCAGCTATAAGGGTATGATGGGCAGATTGGAAGATGAAATTTTGTTTTTGGTTGTGGGAGAGATCAGGAGGAAGGGTATTGTCTTTTAGGTAAGTGTAGATCTTTCTGTAGATGGATGTATTGGCATTGTCTATATGGAAAATAAGGTGGGACTCAGAGTCATCGTAGGCTAGGTAAATAGTTGCTCCACCATGAACTCGTAACGACCTCATTTCTCTAGAATATGCAGCAAAGAAGCAGTAGTGGCCATGGTATCGACAACTTTGTTGTCACTCCTTGGAATTTGACCAAATTTGATGTGAACAAAATATTTCGTAAAGTCATCAATCATTCTCTTATAGGGCATTAGTTTATCATCCTTGGTTTGGTAATCATTGTTGACCTGATTAATGACTAGTTGAGAATTCCCATAAACTTGGAGCTCTATAATTTTTCATTCCATAGCTATCTTGATCCTAATAATGAGTGCTTCATATTCAGTTGTATTATTGGTACAAGGAAACATCGAGTGATAGGATTTTGGAATTTTGTTCCCTAGGGGAGTGATAAATAGATTCCTGCTCCTAATCCATGCTGAGTGAAGGAACCATCAATGTATAATACCCATTGTTTTGTTGTTACTATTAGAACATCTAAATATGGAAATTCAATATGGAGGGGATGATCATCATGAAGTGGTGCCTCAGCTAGTTGATCAGTGATGGTTTTCCCTTTCATGGCTTTCTTGTTGACATATTGAATTTTGAATTCACTGAGTACCATTACCCACTTGGCTAGTCTTCCTGTCATATTTTCTTTTCTTAAGAGATACTTTAGTGGATCTATCTTGGCTATGAGCTTGACTATGTGAGTCAACATATAGCATTGCAATTGTTGGGTAGCAAACACTATAGCTAGAAAATATTTCTCAATGGAGGTATAATTGATCGCATATCTATTCAAGGTTCTACTAATGTAATAGATTTCTCTTTCCTTCCCCGTGGAATCTTATTGTGCCAACAAGGCTCCCAATGCTCGATCAGTAGTGGCAATGCACAATAAAAGAGGCTTCCATTCTGTTGGAGGTGATAGAATAGGTGGACTTGTCAAGTATTCTTTTAGTTGGTTGAAAGCAGCTTCATAATTCTCATCCCATCGAAAAGAAACATTCTTGTGCAACAAATGAGTGAAAGGATGAGTCTTGTCAACTAGTTGCGAAATAAATCTTCTAATGGACTAGAATCTGCCTTGGAGGGATCTTAGACTAATTTTTTTCAAGGGAGGCATCCCCATTATAGCTTTCACCTTGGTAGGGTCCACCTCAATGCCCTTTGCTGACACTATATACCCAAGTAGCTTTGCTGACCTTACCCCAAATACATATTTCTTCGGATTTAGGCAAACATTAAACTTCTCTAGATGGGTGAACAGTTTGTCTAATATTTCCAGAGGTCCTTCTCTAGTGTAGGAGTTTTCAAACAAGTCATCCACATAGTATTCCATGAAAGTATGCATCATGTCGTGGAAGATTTTGTCATAGCTCTCTAATATGTGGCCCCTGCATTTTTCAACCCAAAGGGCATGACTTTCCAACAAAAGGTTCCCCAAGGACACATGAAGGTTGTCTTATCTTGATCCTTAGAAGCTATCTTGATTTGGTTATATCCAAAAAATCCATCCATTAGTGATAACATACAGTGTCCTGTTGTCAAGTCCATAATGATGTCAATATTTGGCAAGGGGAAATCGTCTTTTGGGAAAGCCTTGTTGAGATGTCTAAAGTCGGTGCAAATCCTTATGCTGCCACTAGGTTTGGAGATAGGTACAATATTAGATATCCACTTTGCATAGTCAATAGGCCTGATGAATCTGACATCCAATAAATTTTTCAGTTCAGCCTTCACCAGTAATGCAATATGAGGATGCATCTTTCTCAACTTTTGTTTTAGTTTGATTCCCAAAGGAAGAGACAAATGATGCATGATGAGGTCTGGATCTATCCCTAGCATGTCAGCATAGGACTAGGAAAAATTGACTTATCACTCCTCAAATAATTTGACAAAGTTGGGCTTTTCATGTTTTGTCAATGATTCTGTCAGATGAAGAGTTCTTACTATTTTTGCAATGCCGACATTGATGGACTGTGTTGGTTTGATCAGAAATTTTGATCTCTCCTAGAAGTGTTCTGGGAGAGTATAAAATTTCCCATCCTTCGATGCCTCAGAGAGGTTTTCACCGTCAGATGCACTCTTTATTTTTACTATTTCCCTATCTAATACTTCCATAGAATGGTTTACACCATTACATCTTTCTTTTGTTTCATTTATTTGGTAGCTGGGAAATTTGACACTCTCATGTTGTGAAGATCTACTATGATTTTCAATGGTGGAGGTTGTTTCAGGATTATCAACACAAAGGAATTTGATGATGGCCTCATCGTTTGAAAAAGTGGGGACCCAATCTATTAGTTCAAGATGTAGTAATGGTAGAGTGTCATCATATGGGTTTAAGTTAGAGGATGTAAGCGTCCTAATGTAAATTTTATCATCAAATAATACTATGACCAAATTGAGGTCTATGATGTTGTTCTCTTTCGAATGATCTATCTCTCTATGAGTTTGATTATCTTCACTTGAACCATCAATATTGTGCGATCCTAATTCAAGTGGTCTAATTCTCAATCCTTGTCCCTCCTCAAGTGTGGGAGTATACTTATGTATTATATCAACATCCTTGTCATGGCATGATTCTTCTCACAATGAATCCCATTCATATTTATTGGAATCAGACTCATAGACATCACTTGCCTATAGTTGTAAAATTTGTTCAATTTTTTTTTGGGTCTTCCTTTGTTTCTTCCTTCTATTGATGTTCCCTGTACCACAACCCATTTTTTCCTTTGGATTGGTTATGATGGGTTGGATAGGTTATATGATACCCTATTTTATTTTTTTAATAGGTCCCTATCCATCATAACCCATCTTCTCTAGGATTGAGAACCCTTTTCCATATTGAGTAGTTTCGACATCTGTTGTTGTTGTTTGGGAATCAGCCTCATCTTTATAGAGCCAATTCAATATACCTTTGTCTTCAGATTCTTCCTCTTGAGTGCTTTGTTTTATAAATCGACCATCAAAAAGGATGACCGACTAGGAGGATGATGAGGTCAATGGTTGACCATATGATTTAGGTGACATTAACTATGAGAGGTAGAGGGATTGTTCAATGGAGTATTCACCAACACCCTTATACTTGACTTGGACTTTCTCTTCAAATTGTTTGGTCATGGCATTGAGTTGGGCTTCAGAATTGGTAGATGCAGAAGGACTAAGTTCTTCCTTTTTCTCTAGCTATTTGGAAGATGAACTTGATTGAATTGCTTCATGGGAGGATGTGGATAAAGGATTAGCTTGACTAGAATTGTTGGGAGTATTAGGAGTGGAATTAGGAGCTTCACGGTTATGAGGCACAAATACATCTTGGACAACCTTGAGGGCATTGCATTGTTGAGGACTATTTGAATTAGTTGGAATAGTGATTTCTTGTCCATTGAAGGGAAAATTTAGACACTGATGATATGTTGAGGGTATAGCCTACATTTCATGGATCCAAACCTTGTCCAAAACTTGACAAACCACATTTTTCTGAATTGGACCCACTTGAATGGGAAATATAATCAAGCCTTTTGAAGCTCTCTCTTCATCATCATATGCTTTGATTGTGATCTTCTTGCTTGGATCTATTGCATTTTCAGAGAACCCTGGTGCACATAACAGTTTTAAAGTACAAATATTGAGTCCATCTCCCCCATCTATAAGGACACACTTGAAACAACTTTTATGGATCACGACTTCGATATGAAGGGCCCCATTGTGAGGATGGGTGAGTGATACATCATCATTTTCTAAAAAGGACAAGTAATGAGGTGTGACTAGGTGTCCCACTATAGCTTGGAAACCACAAACCTTTAGATCATTTGGCACTATCGTGTCGACTAGGGATTTTTTCAGAATCTCTTTTTGGGTTGGTGAGATTTTAAGGAGCTCCAATATTGATATTTGTGTGGGGATTTTCTGGAGTTGATCGAAAATTTTGTATTGATGAGATGTAGCAACAAGTGTTTTTGAAGCACTACCCTTTAGAACATATTTTGTTTGAGCCCTTGTGGTTATGTTGACATGCACATTTTTTTGTTTTGCATTTATTTTGATGACATTAACTTGATTATCCATTACAACCATATATTGTGGGATATTGAGGATTTTATTAAAAAGAATATTGGTGTTGTTGAATAGATGATTGGTTGTAGAAGGACCTGGTGGATTATTCATTTCAATATCATTTTCATGATCTTTAACGGCTGAAATATTAAGGATAACGGTATCTTGAACATAGTTTACATTCTTCCCTTTTCCATTATTGTTAGAAGATTCTCCTTTGTCATAATTGGGAAAAGGGTTTTTGAATACCCCATGGTCAGTGTTAGTTTGAGGCTCCTTGATACTTATGATTTTATTGTCAATCAAATCTTGTATTTTATGCTTCAGTTGCATGCAACTATTAGTGAGGTGACCTTTGCATCAATGAAATTCACAATAATCAACTTCATTCCACCATGATGATTTGAATTTGGGTTCAAAACCCCACATGTTAGGTAAAGTGATGATATTTTCCACAATAAGTTCCCTTAGGGTGGATTCATGTGATTGAACCAAAGGCATAAACTTTCTATGGTTGTTTGATGTTTGATAGGGTAGGGTCTTGGATGATGATGTTTGATTATTTTGACTATTCCTTGGGTTAGCATTTTGATTGTTCGTTTCTTTGGCAGTTTGGGTGGTCTTTTGATTGGTATCCAAGGAACTTCTTGACAAATTGAAGACTAGTTTGGCATTGCACATTTCAGCAGGGGTATCATTGTCATTATTTTTATACTTTTTCCAAAACTTTGGTTTATCATTGTTGGGGGAATTTGACGAATTGTTTTCATTATAGATTTTTGGAATTCCTGGTTTGACCAAAGCCTCCTCAATCTTGATTCCATTTTTGATCAATTCTTCAAAAGTTGGAGGACATTGTAATTCGAGCCTATAGCTCATGTCATCATTCAAGTTATCAATGAACACCTCTATCTTATATTTTTCTGGTATGGGTCAGGGATACCTTGCGAATAACCTTCTCCATCTTTGTAAGAATATGAGGAATGATTCCCCTTTCTTTTGTTTCACATTGCAAAGGTCTTTCATTTTAATTTCATGTTCGATATTATACGAATACTGTGTGATAAACTTGTTAACCAATTCTTCAAAAAATTTAATTCACGGAGGTAATTGTGAAAACCACTAAATACACTGTCCTCCCAAACTACATGGGAATAATCTCATCAAATATGTATCCTCATGGGAAAATTCAAGACTCATCATTCAAAATTCCCTTACATAATCTATTGGAACTGTTTTCCCATTGTACTTGTCATATTTGGGAAATTCACAATGTTTAGGGAATGATATCTTGTTAACACTTTGATCGAATGGGTAGGGACATATATCTTGTATGGAATACCTCTTAGTGACTCCTTTTTGCATGTTGTACATTTTTTTTTGAAGGGCTTGTATTTGTTGTGTCAAGGAATCCATGGGATCATTGTTCTTTGTTTCTTTTCTTGTTTCAGTGGGTATTTTAGTTTCCATTTTCTTGGGGGCTTTTTGCAATTTTGTGACATCAAAATCATCGGGTAATTTGTCTCCTTTATTTTCCAACATTAAAAGGTATTTCTCTCCTTCTTTCTCAAAAATATTTTCTATGAACTTATGGAAACTTGGGTCCTATTGGGCTTGCTCTATTGTTTCTTTTGTTTTCTCTTCAACCTCATCTGAATGAATTCCAAAAAAATAATTTTCTTCTCTTTCCTCCATGGTCAATTGGTTTTTGATTGCTTGTTTTTCTATTTTCTTTTGTTCTAGTTTTTGCTTTTGCAACCTTGTTAAGACAGGCATACAAGTGATGAAAATTTTCTAAACATTTGACCAAAGTCTGGGGAGTGCCAAAAGAATTGGCTGAAGTCTAGTTGAGAAAGCTTTATTTCAAGATGAGGGATGATGAATCTCGATGAAGGATGATAATCCTGATGGTGAAATGTAGCTGCTAAATCAAAAAATGGGATGATGAGGAGGCACTTTTGGATGCTTGATCAAGGATTAGATGAGAGATTTTCACTTGAGAATGCAGGTTTCAACAAGTTTGAGGCTATGATTTTTCTATTGTAGGAATTGATTTGGACAGTTAGAGTATTGAATTGTTGGTTGAGGAATGAAGGAATGATGAATTGGCTAACTATGATTGTCTTTGTGAAAGAGCCCTTCATTGATAATAAGCTTGTGAAGATAAAGGCTCTAAAGAAAAATCATTAGTATATCCTCTATCAAAGTTGTGATACTGATGCATGAAAGTTCGGTAATCCAGCAAGACTTTCCTACTTTGATACAAGAAGCGTCTCTTTTTCAAAAAAATTTTATAGCCAAGGTTCTTCTTTAGTTTCTTGATTCTTTTTGTAAGGGATTTATTGACGAATTTGGTTTATTTCCAATCCCTCAACATAAAATTTAAGACAATGAAAAGGTGTTGCTTGAGAGGGAAAATCCGAACTAGATGTTGATTAGCAGAAAGGGGGGGTCAAATTCAGGTTTTTGTTTGAAAAGTTACCAGATGCGCTAAAACAGGGCCCAAATGTGCTGAAACTCAGATGCACTATGGAATAACTTAGATGCACTATAGGAAGGTCTGGATGTGCCAAAATAGGGTACGAATGCACTAGAGAATGGTCTGAATGCGCTAGAATAGGGTATGAATGTGTGAAAAGAGCATATGTTGGGAATATAAGCAAGATGTGCTAACACAAAAAATGGATGCACTGGAGAAGGGTCTAAATGCACTAAAATAGGCATTGGATGCACCGAACTGGAAAGTGTTCCTATTTTTGATAGTTTGACAATTTTTTCTTGATTTTTTATAGTGAATTTGGACTATTTAAGTTGGATTTTCTTCTAAATCAGTGATTGAACACATTTGTGTGATGTTTTCTTTCGAGATTGGTTTAAAAACACATCAAACAAGAACATTTCCTAGGTTTTGTAAGACTGTATTCTTTAGGATTCCACACGGATTTTACCTCAACCGCATATTCTTAGTGAACGAATTCAGAAGCTTGGTTGCATGAGCTCCCCCTTACAATGCACTCACTTCTCAGGCCAACCAAGCTTCCAACTCCTGTGAATCTCCCATGGCAAGTTGATCATTTCTACCAAAAATTGTGAAAATGTAGATGCCTTCGCAGCGAATGTTGTTGCACCAAAGAATAGAAAGGTGATTGGGCTTAGTACAACAAAGGGGTTTTTAGTAATGGAATTTTGTTATGGGTGTGCTATACATACAGAAAGATTAGCTCTATTAAGGAGGACTCCTAGCCTATAGAGGTTAAGCTCCACAGGTTTTTACGTACCTCATGAGTGGGTAAAAGCACAAAGTTGTTTCACACTTTATAAAGGAAACGACCAACGTTGATAAATTTTTTTAAATTGAATCACTAAAAAGTGGCATATATGTTTTGAATTTTGAAATGATGTAAACTAGTAATTTTTATAGTAATTTTTTTTTTCTTTCAAATTTTTTGTGTGTATTTATAACTTGAAACTTTAGTGCATGGATATTTTTTTTCTCTAATTTTGATAAATATATATTTTAAACAAATATTAAAATGTGCGTGAATCAAAAAACAATTGCTTCCATCGAACGTCAACTTTCATATTAAATTTTTATCTAAAATGGAAAAAAAATTATACCATCTTGAAATAGATTTGTTTATCTAGTGCAATCATATTTTTTTCAATTATTTTTAATAAGTTTCAGTATTTTTCATTGGCATGGTAATCAACCTAATATTTTGTATTGATAACCTACTTTTAGTAAAAATAAAAAATAAAATATAAATAATAATTAAACTATTAAAATAAATATATTTTTGAAAACTACACTTATAGATCTACAAAAGGGTATTTTTATATATTTTTTTAAATGTTATTTACATTAGCAGGATTTATTGAAACTTCAATTTTTTCAAATAATTTTATTTTTTGGTAAATTGGACTCAAAGTGGTGCTCCATATATTTTATCCAACAATTTTAGCTGAAAAAGTTGTAAAATTATCTAACTTAGCTAGAATGAATCTTACTAGATCATATGATTGACCAAAATTGACTTTTAGTTAGAAATACTTAAATTCGGTTGTGCTAACAAGTTGGCTGAAAGTGTGACACAACTTTGTGCTTTTACTCGGGTACTAAGGGAATCACTTGTTAGTATGACCATTCATGGTCCTTGAACTTTCCTCAAGTCCCATTTTTATATACTGGTTGGAAGGGCTTGGCCTTAGCCTATTACCGGTTTGGGTCATTCCCTCCTTTCAAAGCGAGGAGGTCATCCCTCTAAGGTTAAAAATGTAGATAAAGTGAACAGGTCTAGCTTTCTGATCACCCAATTAAGGGGAGAGAATACTCACCTACCATTTCAAACACATTAGACATGGTTGTACATTAACCTTCCTAGTTATGCTAGATTCCTAACTTAACCAAAAGGAAAATAACAACTAGATTTATCCCTGTAGACAACAGTTTGTAGTTTTATTGCATTTTTGTTTGACAAGAGTCTTTTATGTGTTTCAACAAGGTATTTGACTACATGAAGGGTTCTTGGAAATAGAAAAATAGATAATTAGTTTAAGGAATCTGGAAAATCCACAGTAAAAACCAGATGCGCTAAAAATCAGATCGAATGCGCTAAACTACTTAATGTGCTAAAAGAATAACCAAATGTGTTGAATGATCAAATGAACGTGCTAAACTAGAAAAGTACATAACATAATTTAAAAACTCCCTGATGCACTAAAATAGCAGCAAGATGCACAAGAACAAAGACCCAACACGCAAAAATAGAAGTCGAATGCGTTGGAAGAACAACCCAATGCACCGAAACAGGAAACTCAATGTGCTGAAATAGAGTCTGAATCCATTGTTGAAATATTCATATGCATCATTTCAAATATTTTGAAGGAACCTGCAAAATAAAAACTTGACAGAAAATGGATTAAATTTGGGGTTGGGCCCCATGGTGGGCACCAATTTATGTGTGGTTGTAGAATATGTCATGTAATGTCAGTTATAACAAATCAAACACACCTTCATGAAATGCATTATATAAAAGGAAATCAAAATGGAAGAAATAAAAGTTATGACTATCCTCTTAATTCATCCCATGGTTATCTAAACTCAAGGAACCCTGCAAGATCATGCTCTTAGATCTTATTAGTCCTACACATGAACCTACATAATATTGACAACTTAAGCTATGAGATGCTATAATGAAAGTCTACATCTCTATATTTTTGGCTTTTCAATATTTGATGCTTGAAGATTAAATGATCCTATGATGAGATGATGATAAAATCTAGATGCTGAGATGGAGGATGATAATCTAATGGCAATGCTAAAAGAAAGATGAAATGAACTAAGTTATCCAAAATAAAATTTCCATTATAACACTATATGAACTAAAAATGCAAGACTAAGCTAACAAACTCTCCAAATTCTTTAACAAATGCACTAAAATTTAGTAGCATAAGCTTATCCAAATCTTCATATTTAAAATATATAGCGAAGAGTCCTATTTATAGATTTTCTAAGGCTCAAGGTGATGTGGCAACAATGGATGGTCAGGATTGTGATCTTGTGGCATCATGATCGAGCACAAGGAGGTTGGAGAGAATCGGGGAGATGGTTCCATTCAACAAGACAAATTGCCATGTGTTAAAGGGAATCATAGAAAAGGAGGAGCCACGTGTCTCAGTTAGTTCCAAATTGGTTGCAAATTTGTTGAAGATATTTCATATTTTCCAATTTATAAAATTCATTTTTGTGAGACACATGATAAGGTGGAAGGTGAGTTGGAGGTGGTTAGAGGAAGTATGTAGAAATGTGCTTAAATTGAATTAAAAATTCAATTTAAATGGAGATGGTAAATTAGCAAGACGCCAAATTAATTCCTTTGTGCATTTTAACCATGTTCAAAAGAATATGCCAATTTGAATTTAAAAATTCAAATTTAAGAGGAAGAGGGAAAATCAATTAAATAACAAATTGATTTAATTTTTCAATTTAACTAATTTAGAAAGAAATTGAATTTTAGAAAAGAAGAATTAGAATATGAACCATATAAATAGATTTAGAAATTGATTTATAATAGTAGAGGAATTAATAATATTAATCAAATAGAAACTATTTAATTAATATAATGCTCCAGAGCATTTTTGTGTGCATACACTTTGTATTCATATTCATAGTGAGATTGTTACCTACAATGTTGGATAGGGTACCCATGCTATGAAATGAGTTCTAGGCATTGGACATCTTCAGATGGTGGACTCAGAGATAGACTTGTCTCTATTTGTTGACAACATAGATCCTATTTCTATGGTCTTATGTGGTTTTATCATGGGCCTCGTGGTACTTGATTATAGAGGTAGACAGTTTCCTTTTAGTTGGGGAATTTGCATCGAGTAGATATGGAGCATGACACAAGGTGTGCATGGGGCCCATATCTTCTGACACAGCTATATAGAGATATGCATGAGGCTTCTTATCATGGAGGGAGTTCTATCTTCGTTGGTATGACTATTGCATGTATGGACCTGGGAGCATATCCTAGTGACTAGACCATATGGCATTATGGATTGGGATCTAAAGGATCCATATTCATATAGATACTCAAATTTTATGTACTATACTTGGCCTAGTTGGCTATCTTATCGGTGTCATGTTTTTATTGACATGCACAAATTAATCTAGAGGCCATGGCTAGGTTGTGAGGCCTGACACAATGATGTGGATCAACTTCCCTATTATTGATAGACATGATGGTTGATAGGTTTCATGGATTGTTTGCTTGAGCATTACTTGATAGGGTTATTTTCCAGTTTGGAGAGCATCAAACAGAGTTCGGGGATGATTATCATGCATGTTTCAAGAGGACATCCCCAAATGTTAGGGTGTGGGGCCATAGTCCTCGTCTACTGATTTTATGGGCAAGTTCAGATGACTTCATCTATTTGGATGGGGTTGGGCAGTAGGTTTGGCAAACCCTAGCACTACACATGAGTATGATCAATGGTGGGATTTTCGTGTTTTGTTTCATTTTATAGATCTTGCTGGTGTTTGGCCAGTCATAGGGAGAGATGGTGTGATCATCCAAAGGGGTGAGATACAACACCTTAGGATCGCTATAGAGTAGTTGGATAGAGTAGGGCATGATGGGGAATAGGCTCAGCATGATGGAGTGTAGCCTGATCCTATACAGTATGA
Organism: Sequoiadendron giganteum; assembly: GCA_007115665.2. Classification (NCBI taxonomy): domain Eukaryota; kingdom Viridiplantae; phylum Streptophyta; class Pinopsida; order Cupressales; family Cupressaceae; genus Sequoiadendron; species Sequoiadendron giganteum. Next base: position 343,690,170 of record CM021101.1, read on the forward strand.
TCAATAGTTACCATAGGATCCTCCCTATTAGGTGATGTAATAGAAGCAACAAAAATAGCCCAACTGATTGCAAAAAAGGATGCTTGGGTTATCGAGAGGGTTGTAGAGGTTGTAGGGAGGTAGGCAGTCAAGACAAAAGTTGTCATTCTTACTATTGAGAGAGATGAATTCCAATAGGAGAGGGATGGGTTGAGGAAGGAGCTAGACATAGAGAGAAAACTTAGACTTAAAAAAGAGATATCATTATCTTCTTATATTCCCCTTGCTCAGTACCAGGCTGAGTAGGATCAACTACTACAAAGATGTACATATTATCAGACGCTCTATGAGGCCTTTGTTCCTAGATCACAAAGATGGCCTCATTTTGGAGAGTTGAGTACACAAACTGGTGTGGTGTCAGGTGTTCAGTTAGTTAGGCAACCACATCAGTCTCTAGTCATCCCACATGCATCTCCCCATCAGAGGCAGGAGTAGCCAGGATCTCCACCACGAGATAGTCAGCAAGGTTAAGGGTGCTTGACCTTTATATGATGTTTATTGTTCCAGAGATTTTATGTAGACATGATATTTTTTATATACATTCATCGACCCATTTGAGGCCTCATATATATGTATTGTTTTGTATATGATATCATACATGTTACTTGATGATGTATCTGAAATTCTCATTTTTGATGATATATGAGATATACGATGTTTCGATTTGGATTTATTATGCTTTATGAGATGATTATAGATAATGATTTATATATGCTCATGTTTTTTTACTTCTCTAATGTATGCATATGATATGGATGGATGTATGATTTATTTATCTATGAAATAGATGATGATACATGATGGATGATGATTTATTATGTTTTTATATTGGATGGCCCTATGATGTGTGATGATATATTATGTTTTTTATGGATGACCATATGATGTGTGATTTTTTATCATTTTATTATGGTCATAATATGTACTGAAGAATTTGTGGATGTAGGATGTATGTGGTACTAATCATATTATAATGCAGGATGGAGTTGTTAGTTAGAAGAAGTGTTTGAGGATTTAGAGATGGATATAAATTTGATGTTGTTTTAATTAGAGGTAAAAAAAAAGTTTTGAAGGAGCTCAAAACCCTTTACAAAAAAGCGTAGATGATAAAAAAAGAAAACAACAATACACAACAATCAGCCCAACGACAAGAAACCATCAGCCAAAATATAGCCAAAAAGAAGGAAGCCAACCAACAACACTACATATTATTCAAAATCTCAACAAATTCCATATCAGTAGCAACCATCTTTTGTGCATTTTCCACGATATCAAACACCTCCCTACTAGAGGCCTCAACCTAAGCTTTCATTTTGTTTCTAGTTATGACCCCCGACCCACCAGTTTTTACCTCATCATTCAAAACACTACCTTTAGCAGCATCCTTCTCACTAGCACAACCCACATCCAACAACTTACTCCTAGTAGCAGTACCATCAACAAACATAGTCTCTTTTCTCTTCTTAGTAGTAATCAAAGGAGAAATCACCATGGTAGAATCTGAAGTGCCTAGGAGCTTAGACACCTCACCCCTCTTCATCACCACTTTCCACATTTTATCAAATTTATCCTTGAGGGATAAGATTATGCCTTCCAAATTCTTTTTCAAATTGATGGTTTCCTCCACCACACTATTCGCCACAATATTAAGAGACTCCATCATATTGTCAATTTGGCTCTAAATAGCAGGGTCCTCAGCCTTACTAGCAACCCTTCTAATTCTAACATTCATCCTATTAATTTCATGAAAGAACTATTTAAAAAGTTTAAACTACAGATTAGCATTCTCATAGGTCGAGCCCAATACATTAGACAAATCATCCCTATTAAATTTTTCAACCTAATTATCCACAACAATATCCTCATAAGAAGAACTAACTTGAATCTTATTAGCAGAAATAGCCTTACCTTTACCAGTAGGGACACGATATTTCATCTTACAAATGGAACAGGCAAGTTCCTCCACAAAAGTCTTTCTTTTCAACACCCTATCCCCATCCGCTTTGTTAGAACCCCCAACATGACCATAATCCACAACTCTTTCCTTCCGTTGTATTAACCCAATGTCAGCATTCGGAGAGGCCTCACCATAGATACCACCAGCCAAGAAGAGAGGGAAACCCTTCTCCAAGATTTGACTGGCATTTCTCGGCTCCCTACTCTTTCAACTTCCCACCTCAATTTCCTTTGCATGTTTGATTGTAGGGGGGGGAGAGTAAGCTTCCCCATATAGGTCATTCTTGTCCTTATCTCCTTTAGGAAGAGTCATCGTGACTCCATCATCACTGCAAGTAGTATAACCCTCTTTATCAACCAGCTTCCTATTCCTAGTTTTTCCTGGAATAGGGGAAGAGGGACCCTCCTCAAAAGAGGTATAGGAGTCTGGGACATAGTCAACATCATCATCCTTATCAGACTCTGACTCTTTGCTCAAAATAAGCCTCCTCCTCTTCACTTTTTTGCTAACCCTTTCCTCACCTGAGTCCATCTCATAACCCTTTCGGGCATTGACAACATTTTCCTTTAGGGACACAAGAGATTTATGCACCCCATGCACTTTGACATGTTCATAAATCAGAAGAATTAACCCCACATGCAAAATAGGGTTCTCGGGGTTTTTCATATGATCCTTAATCCCCGTATCAAGCAACATCAACAAATAATAAGGAAAGGAAACCCATTTCTTATGCCTGAAATGGTTAAGCATAAGTAAATAGTATTTATTAATCATTGTATACCTTCATTCCAAGGTAACATACCTCATGATTTCTTCTGCCACATCACACTAGAGCACTTTCAAAGAGCTCCTATACCATACAAAACTTTTCACCTTCTTCAAACCAACAGCCTCATTTCCTTTGAAGAAAATTGACATCGCATCCTGTGAGTCTTTCTTGTCTCTAAAAACCTTCATACCCTGCATAGCCAAACCAATAATTTGAGCTATGAATTCTTCGTCCACCATGACTTCTCTGCCACCCAAATTCAAGGTTCTCTCATTCCACCCTTGAGCAACAATATCAGTGACTTGAGCATTGAAGCCATGCAATTTTTCCATATAAACGGTTAGGCCTCCCTTCTGTAAAATCTCCCAAACCACCTTCCTCTGCTTGATAGTATCACAAGACTTAGGCTCGGTGCGATTTTTGTCCCCACCCATTGCAAGCTTAAGAAAAGCACACAGCCGAAACCAACTAAAATTGATACAAACACCACCCAAAGCGATAATAGAAAACAAAAGACTCCGAAAACTAAAGCAAAAAAAACCCACAATCTGTGCGAAGCTAGCGAAAGGATAGATAAGCAATAATGAGATATAGCTCTGAACCTTGTGAAAGTCATCCTTGGTCCTCAAAAATTTAACACCCTCCTTCAAATCAATCACCCAATGACTGAGGATATGCATCCCTCAAATCCAACAAGGAACAACAAGAGATTAACTTTCATTAATGATAATAGTCGTCGCTTCAAAAGGAATAGAATCATTTAAATTCTATACCTTTTGTTCTCTAACACCAAAGTTAGTGAAAAAATCAGCTAACTTATTTCCCTCTCTCAAATTATGAGAGATATAAAAATTATCCAAAGAGTTAATAAATTCATTAGAGTCCTTAATCAAGGCTTCAATGGTCCAAGATGGAGGAGAGAGCTTCTTCAGATTGTTTATAATATTCAAAGTATCACCCTCCACCCAAACCTTCCTATACCCTTTGCTTTGAGCCAATTTGAGACCAGGATAGATTGTAGCCACCAAAATTTGATGTTGTTAGTTACTAATGAGTTTTTATTTTTTCATAGAGGCTTCGTATCTTTTAGCAATCCTTTTTAATGTAGAAAATAGACAAAATGTATCTAGGTAATAATAACCAAGGTGAATTTGTATCTATTGCATGGAATTTGACTCTACAAACAAAGAATATTCTTTCTCATACTAGACATAAAAAACCCCGTTAGAGTGTATGGTTGAGTTGTGTCAAAACATTTCAAACCAATTACATAGAGAGGTATGAAGTACCTAAAATGCATATGCTACATGAATTTCCTCAAGAAAACTTCCATACACAACATAAAGAAATTATTCACCATGGTAGTATCACAAAAACATCTAACAAACAAAATAAATAGAAATCGATAGTTAATGCCCCCATTCCTTCTTCTATAAATCCTTATGGACATAAAAAAAATTGAACAAAGCTCATAGAAATATTGTTTTCGAATGGGGTTCCATTGTCTACTATGATAGTTTGGGGAATTCCATATCGATAGTTTAGATAATTCAAGATAAACTTGGATATTTGTTTCCCTATGATCTACATTAATGGAATTTCTCCTATCCACTTTGGGAAGTATTCGATTGTAGAGAATATGAACTTATGCCCATTAGATGAAGTAGGAGATATCTTACCTATCAAGTCTAGTCTCCATTGTGAGAAAGTACATGGTGATGTTATAGGCCATAGCTCTTATGCTGGTGCATGAACAAGATCACCATGCTATTGACATTAGCCACATCTCTTTGAGAAATTAATGCATTCTTGTTCTATTGAGGGCCAATGATAACATGTTCTTAGAAATTTATATACTAGATTAGGTCCACTAGAGTGAGACCCACAAATACCTTCATGCACTTCTTGTAAAGCGGTTTGCACTTCTTCCACATTAAGACATCGAGGTAATGTTTAGTCTAGACTTCGTCTGTATAGGGTATATCCTAAGATGGTGAACCGAGAAGTTCTAAAGATAAAGGTTTTCTTTTGGTTTGTGATTAAGTGAGAAGGTATGATATCATGTTGGATATAGTCAAATGTATCTTGGTACCAGGGTGAGTTAGGACCAAAAGCATCACAAAAAAGTTCTGATTCTAGGATATTGAATTTTGGTATAAGTAGTTTCTCCACGAGGAATTCATATTTGGGAATATTTTGAGGAATTTCGAGGAGTGAACCTAATATTTCCATACCGTCAATTGCTATGTTGTTGATCTTGGGAACCTGTTCAAAGGTGATGGTGAAAAATTATAGTTTGAAATTGTCTACCATTATTTTATATGGAATTAGCTTGTCATCCTTTATTTTATATTCATCATTTACCTACTTGATAACTAGTTGGGAGTTTCCATAGACCTATAATTCCTTTATCCTCCATTCTACAACCATCTTTGGTCCTTTGATTAGCACTTCATATTCAGAAATGTTATTGGTACATAGAAAAGTGATCCTATAAGCCTTAGGTATACTATCTCCCTATGGTGTGAGAAATAAGATACTAGCTCTTGAGTCGTGTTAAGTGTGGGACCCATCAAAGTACAAGGTCCAATAGATAGACTAATCAGTTAGAAGTATGATTTAATCTGAAAATTATGTTGCTAGAGGTTAATGATCTTCCATCAGTGCATCTACTAATTGATCTACTATGATTTTTCCTTTTATATATTTTATATCAATGTACTCTATGTCAAATTTTCTAAGTATCATTAGCCACTTAGTGATCCTCCTTGTTAGAGATTCTTTTGGAAATAAATACTTTAGGGGATCTACTTTGGATATCAAATTTACTTGTCTATTTAATATGTAGTGTCTCCACTTTTGTGCTATAAAGACAACAGATAGAAATGCTCTTTCTATGGGTGAATAGTTCAATTCATAGCCCACCAATGTTCGACTAATATAATAGACTGCTCTTTCCTTGTTATTGTCATCTAGTTGTGCTAACAAAGATCCTAACATTGTCGATGCTGTAGATACATATAGGATCATTTCCTTATCTTGAATTGGTGGCATTAATACTAGAGGAGTGAGTAAATAATCCTTGACCTGTTGGAAATCTTGATCACATCTTCCATCCCATTTGAATGTTATGTCTTTGTGTAACAAATGGGTGAATGGATGGCACTTGTTTGCTAACTGTGTGATGAATCTCCTGATGAACTATAGTTTACCTTGTAGACTTCTCAACTGCTTTAGTTTTTTTGGAGGAGGAATTTCTAACATAAATTTTACCTTGGTAGGATCTACTTCGATGCCTCTTCTTGATACTATATAACCCAACAACATTCCAGAAGTCACACTAAATACACACTTTTTTGGGTTGAGACGCAAGTTGTATTTCTTTAGCCTGTCAAATACCTTTTTTAGGTTGGCCAAATGACCTTCTCTCTTGATTTATTTTGCTAATATGTCATCCACATAATCCTCATTTATATTCAACATATCATGGAAAATGGTAACCATTTCTTGTTGGTAGGTTGCCCCTACATTCTTTAGATCGAATGGAATGACGTTCTAGTAGAAGGTTCCCCATGCACAAGTGAAAGTTGTTTTATGTTGGTCATCGGGGGAGATATTTATTTGATTATATCCAAAGAAACCGTCCATCGGTGATAGCATTTCATTCCCCATAGTTACGTCTAAAATCATCTTGATGGTGGGTAGAGTGAAGTCATCCTTCGAGCATGCCTTGTTGAGATCCCTAAATTCAATGCAGATTCTTATGCCCTTAGTGGCATTTGATATTGGTATAAGATTATATACCCACTCATTATAGTCAATGGGTCTAATGAAGCCCACATCTAGAAGTTTTTGCAATTCTATTTTAACCAAGAGTGCTATCTATGGATGCATTTTACGTAACTTCTGTTTGATTGGTTTAGCTGTAGGAAACACTATTAGGTGGTGTACTACCAAGGTAGGATCCATCCTTGGCATGTCTACATATATCCATATAATTGATTTTGTGCTCATTGATAAATGTCAAGTTCACCTTTTCCTTAAGATCAAGTGATGTTGCATGATATATGATTTTTGGTGTTTCTATTGTTCTAGCATTGATAGGTTCAAAGTCTTCAACTAGTAGTGTTGATCTCTCTTGATATTCTATGGTGGGTAAATTGAATGCTCCATCTTTGGGCACCTCGAAGAGGTTTTCACCCTTAGATGTGTCCTTTTTTTTCTCATTTCTTGATCTGATAAAGCCACATCATGGTTTTCTTTAGGAGACCTCCTTTTTTATTTTTAAATTTTGTAGTTTATTTTTGCAACTGGAAGACACAATATCCCCTCCAAAATATGATCCTTGATCTAACTCCATTACAAAACATACTTTATGATCTCCTTGTGGTATATTGGTTCAATGTCCCATGAACTCCACAATAGCCTCATCATTTTGGAATGTGTCCAAAATAGGTGTATGATGTTGGTCCCAATCTATCAACTACAGATAATGCAAAGATTATTTTCATTAGTACCAACAAATCTTATGGATGTTGTTGTTAGGGTAGGGACATTGGTTTTATCAGACCCCCATAGGGTTTCTAGGCTATACTCACTAGAGTCACAAGAATCCCATTTGTATTGATTGGAATCCATTTTGATATGGTAATCATTAGATGTAGGTTTGTATGTAGGTTCAATGATGATAGTATTTACGTTGAGGTTTACAAACATGTTTTGGATATACAAATAGTTGTCTAGACGTTTGTAATCATCCAATGTCTCCTTAGTGGTAGAAATAGCTCCTTCCTCATAAGAGGTTCTTTCAATAGCTGGGGTAATCATGTTAGATGAACCATAACCGAGTCCAAGATTCTTTAGGAACTTTTCCATGATAATAGATTCTCTTCTACCTTTTCCATGTAAACCAAGGCCTCCTTGTCCTATGAACCATGTGCTTTTGGTTATCTAATATCCTTTGCTACTATAATCAATAGGAAGGGGAGGTAGTGGTGTCTCCCATCCTTATTCTTTGTAGATCCATGAAGATAGGTCTTCTTCACACACTTCCTCATCTTGCATGTCTTCCCACTTGGTAAAAATGGTGGGTTTGACTATCATTGTTATAGCTTGAACATGTGTGATCTCTTTCTTTCCTCCATAAATCTTAAGGTGTCGAGGGAAGAATTCCAATACAAAAAGGATTGGTTGAAGTGGTATTCCCTACAACCCTTTTCAAGTACTTGGATATTGACATCATATTTAAGTAGCTCAATTGATGATGGTGTAGTTGAGGAAAAAGGTAGTGATGATGGGTCAACCTATGAAAAGGAGTGAAAAGATATATCATTGTTGGGTATTTGTTGAATCTTTTTATACTTTTCCTCCAATTTAGCATAGTAATGAAAGGGTTTGGGGTCAACATATATGGTAACCTCCTTATTTTCACAAGGAAATTTTAGGAATCGATGGAATATAGATGGGATTTATTTTACAACATGGATCCATGGTCGAACCAAGAGGAGGTTGTATGGAAGCTCGAGATCCAGTACTTGACATGTAGTTTCTACTATTGTTGGTCCAATTTTTATAGGAAGTCTTATTGTTCCTTCTAAATTTTTCTCCATGTCATCATAAGTTCTGATGGTGATGCTCTTGGTTTTATCTATGACATCATCAGAATATCCCAGTTGTTTCACTAGTTTTAAGGTATATATGCTTAGGCATGCACCATTATCTATTAGCACTCTCTTGAATTTATGTTTATGAACACAAAATTCTAGATAAAGAGCCTGATTGTCAGAATATTTTTGCATAAGGTATTTCTCATAAAAGAATAAATGGTGGTTGGAGGTAATTTTACCAACCATGGCTTGAAATTTATCTACGTTGAGCTCATTAGGAACTGAAGATTCGATAAGATATTTTTCCAAAATTTCTTTACGGGTTGGCGATAAGTTCAATGACTCAAGAATGCAAATTAAGGATAGAGTTTTCTTAAGCTTCTTCACAATACTATAGTCATTTGATGGCTTACTTGTGGTTTTTACTGGGGGTGGGCTCCTTGGATTGTAACTCTCCCTCTTTGGGTAGATATGTTGCACTCAGGATTTCCACCTAGTATGGTTACAACTTGGATGGTATCCTCGTCATGAGAGATATTTCCTATGAGAAAATCATAGGTGAAGTTGGCCTTACGATAATCTTGGTTTTTTCCTTTGTTGTTTACCCTATAATGGTTGGGTATTGGATCCTTGTAAATCTTTAGGTCTTTATTTTTAGGTCGATGTTCTATGTCAACCTCTCCCTTTTCGATTAAATCTTGCATGATGTTTTTGTCTCATGCAGTTGTTGGTGGTATGCCCCTTGATTTTGTGAAATTCACACTATTCGTTCTCGTTATACCAAGGGGGTTTGAAGTCAAGTTCATATTTTTTTCTATCTTTAATCTTGATGAGGTTATTTTGGACTAGTTTGTGCATAATCACCTCAAGGGATTCTCCCAATGGAGTAAATTTCCTTCATGATTGGTCATATTTTATTGGTGGTCTCCTTTCATTATCTTGTTCTTAGTTTTGTTGTTGGTTATTGGGTTGATTGTTTTGAGGATAACTAAGTTGGTTTTTTATTGATAATTGGGTTGGTTGTTCTATTGATAACCTTGCTATGCTATTTGAGCCTGATTTTTTGGTACAATGGGAGTTTTTATGTTATGTACAACCTTATTATCAACTACCCCATCATTGGTTACATTATTTTTCTTCGCCCATATCTTGGTTTTGTGATTTGAAGTAGAAGGTTGATCTTTAGGCTTGTAAATTTTGGTTACTCCTCTTGCAATGAGGGATCTTTCGATGAGTATAACCTTTTTAAATAGTTTCATCAAAATTCTTGGGGCATAACACTATTAGTTGGTAATTGATGTTTGCATGTACATTGGAGATAAAGACATCAACAATTTATTTCTCTAGAATGGGCCACTTACCTTTGCTCGCTTTATGTCTCCATCTTTGTAGGTACAAGGAAAATAATTCTCCATGATTTTTATTTTATTTTATAAAGATCGGTGATCATAATGTCTTGTTCTATTCTATATGAGAAATGGTTGACAAAACTATCTGACAATTCATCAAATGTTCTAATACTTGGAAATAAATGATAGAACCAATCTATAGCGGGCCCACTAAGACTCCATGGAAAAATATTCATCAAGTAGGTATCATTTCATTGTAGTTTCATGCAAGATACTAAAAATTTGTGTATGTGCTCTATTGTATCTCCTTTCCCTATAATTGTAAAATTTTGGTATTTCAAAGACTTTGGGGGAAAGGTACCATGGATAAGTTTTGATCAAAAGGATACAAACAAATATCTTGTAGAACATAGCTCTTTTTGGCTTTCCAATTTGTTTATCTGATATCCTTTTATTGAGTGTTTTTAGTTGCACATTTATGTCATTGTTTGGTGTGCTTGCTTGAGGATTTTGAGTATTGTATATCTATTGTCCCATGATGTTTGTTTGGTCATAAACAAGATATTGTGTAGTCATGGGACCTTGAGGACCATGTTGTGTATAAGGTATGTTGGGTCCTTGATGTAGGAGCATCCATGGCATAGTGGCTATCTCGTGTCAACAAAAAGATGTTTAATTTTAATTACAATTTTTTGTGTGAATTGAATTTCATGTTTTGTCTTTTGAAACTCATATTTTTTATGTGAATTTGGATGTTATGTCATGTTGAAAATTTGAATTTGAAATTTGGTGTAAAATTGAAGAAAACGGGATAAGAGGAGATAGTGGAAGATTTGTTTTGAAAGCAAAAAGCCAAAAAAAGAAAATGGAGGTGTGGATTTTTGGGAGGCCTCCAATCTGATTTGTAGCTCCAAATTTTAAATTAAAAGTCTCCTAGAAAAAAGGGATCCTAACGGTGGATGCCCAGGTTTGGAAAAAAACTAATTTTTTGCTTTCATTCATGAAAGCATGAAAGCTATAAAAGCATTGTCATCCATACACAAAAGGTCTTGAAGTTTAAAAAACATATTTTATTAAATTTTATTGATGCAATTTAATTTAATTGGATATTTCAAGAGGTGAGCATTTATTTTCTTGGAGTGGGTTTGTAATGAAAGGAAATTCAACCAAATGAACTCACATTTCATTTCATGTAGATGACAACTTGAGTTGAAGAAAAAAACAATTCATTTTTGAGAGAAGTTTTCTAGATTATAGGGGGAAGACACAAGAAGGAATAGCACACCTTCAAGAAGGTATTTTGATGGTGTTGATGTAGATTGGAGATTGGTTTCAGATTTGAAGTGTTGTGATTATTGTGAGAGATTTTTGTTGCAGGAGTTGGAGAGAAATTGTGTTGCAAGGTTTTGATTTTCTATTGAAAATCATTTTTTTGTGTTTTCTTGAAGTCTTGTGAGGGCTTGTTGCAGCCTATTTTCCTTTTTATACTGATGTAATTCCATTTGCAAAGTTTTTTTTAATTTGAGAAAGTTGGTTGCAAGTTGCAAACTAGAGTTGCAATTGTTGCTAGAATTTGTTTCCTATAAAGAGTGTTTCTTAGTGGTTTTTGTGAGCTATTTAATTTAGTTTCAATTGAATAATCTATTTTATTTAGCTCCATACATTATTGGTATCAGACTAATTAATTGATCCTGAGTGTGTAATAGACCACTAGAGAGAGGCAGTTTACACTAGGACTTGTGAGTTGCGGTGTTGCAGAGATGTATGCTAGAGAAGACACACATTGTAGGGGTAGAGGAAGAGGAAATAATTTTGTTAAAGATGATGATTTTAGAGCTTTGAGAAGGTAGGTTGAGACTTTATAAGAAGATATAAGGAGTGGATTTATAAGAATGAGAGACCCAAGAAGTGATGATGAAGATGAAAGCATAAAGAATGCTAGTCAAGTTGGAATCCAAGATGGGAGTCAAGGAAGTGTAGGATTAGGAGAAGTTTCTCATGATCCTATGGTAATTGCATTGTCAAAGATAGAAAAAAGGACTAGGATGGATGTGCCTATATTTAATGGAAGTCTAAATCCATAGGAATTGGTAGATTGACTTAATGAAATGGAAGATTATTTCAAATTTGAAGAGATAGAGGATCTTGATAGAGTGAAATTTTCCAAGACAAGGTTGAAAGGAAATAACTCAATATGGTGGACAAAGGTCCAATTAGAAAGGGGAAGAAGAGGAAAAAGATAAAATTACCAAATGGGATAAAATGGTGGAGAAAATGAGAAGATAATTTATTCCTATAGGTCCTATGAATTGGACTTTCTCAAGAGGATGCAAGGTTTGAAGCAAGGAAACAAGACTAATAAAGAATACACTGAAGAATTCCATAGAATTCTTATAAGGATTGGATATTCAGAGGCAACCAAGGAAAAGGTTGCAAGATACATAAATGGGTTGAGATAAAGTATTCAAGAAGAGATCAAACTTGTTAGAGTTGCGACAATGGAAGATGCTTATCAAATAGAATTGAAGATAGAAGAAAGGATGGATAAGAGGTTTGAAAACAAGCAGAAGGAAAGAGGGCATGGAAGCAAGGTAGGAGGAAGAAATTACAAGAATGAAGAAAATATTGCAAGTATGAAGGTGTTGTCATTGATACCAACTGGTTAATTGATTCTCAACTAGTTACTATTTACATTGATGGCAAGAATAATAGTTATTGGTTGTATATGTCAAGGATATTGAGAAAATTATAATGAAGGAAGGTTGTAGGTATTCATTGGTTGCTCCTATTTTTGCTCTGAGATTTTCTCCTATGTTTGTGTGGTTCAAATATGTTGATCATGGTTGTTGTAAGTTGCTATATCCAAATTTTAGGGTTCTGGATTGTTGTACAGTGTGAATTATGTTCACCAGTTGTGAACTATGTTTTTTAGTGTATCTAGCTATGGTCTGGGAGAAATGTAGTTGCTCTAGATTTATTCTTGTTCAAGTCTTGTGACTTGTGGTTTTTAGGATAAGTTGTTAGGAAAATTTTCAAGTTAATTTTGTTATCTAGAAAGTTTGCATCATGTTAAGGTTGTGTGTTCTTAATTGATTTATATTTTTTACACTTGTTTGTATGACCTTGTGTTTAACACTACTTTTGAAGCTTATGGAAGCATGTGTTTGGGTCACCCTCATTCTAATTCCACTTTAGAATTTTTTAGTGCCAATTAAATTTGAATTTGTAAATACAAATGGTGTATGTTTCAAGTTGAAGATAGTATAAATAAAATTTAAGTTGTTTGTGAAAGAGGGGAATGCAAGAAAGATTGATATGAGATAAATTTGAATCAATGTATATGTGATGCAAGTTTGGGTAGATCAGTGTGAAATCTAATTGTTGAGTTTTCAGAAGTAGTGAGTTGAAGGTGTACTCTATCATTCATGCATGTCTGCAAATTTTTGAGTGAATTGTGGTGGAAATCTCTATTGCATTGATATTTTTTTCTCTTTGTAACAAATTTCTTCTATCTTCTATGTAATTTTGTAGTAGTGAGCCCTCTAGGTGGTTAACCCTTCTTGGACAATGAGTCCTATTTTGGTAGTGAGCCTTCTCTGGCAGTGGACCTTTGTAATTAGTTTTGATATTCTCTATATTGTGAGCTAATCCTCACCATGGATTTTCCATTATTGGGTTTTCCACATAAATCTAGTGTTATTGTGTATGTGTGATGTTTTTCAGTTTCTACCTTTTCACTTAATAATTAATCATATAATCATATTAAAGGATTTGTGATTGATCTAATTTTCAATGGAAGTTTCTTAAAGGTTAAATTTGTCACAAATGATTCACCCCCCTCTCAGTTGTCTTGTTCAAAAATTGGTATCAGAGCTTGGTTCTTTGGAGAGGAGCTGAACCGCTTAAGGAAGGTATGAGATGGCAGGAAATATCACTTTTGAGTATCCTAGGTTTGATGGAAATAATTATGCTATCTACAAAATACAAATGGAAGAATATCTGGAGTATTGTGGATATGATGTTGAAAAATATTATAAGACTACTTAAACTCCTCCTACTAATGGTTTGAATAAAACTGATGAAATCAAGGCACATGAAGAAAAAATAAGGTGAAGTTCATTCTGAAGAATAGTCTTTCTCATTCCGAGATGATTAAAGTTAAAAATCTGAATACTACTAAAGAATTCTGGGATGCTTTAGAAAAGATGCACGGAGGAGATGAAAAGGTCAAAGAAGAAAATTTGTAGAATTTGGAGGCACAATTTGAGGTCCTGCATATGTCTGAATATGAGAACATTAAATCCTATGTACAAAGAGTGGATGAGATGGTAGGTGGAATGCGAGGAATTGGTTCTATAGTAGATCAATCCAAGATTGTGAATAAGATTCTTAGAACTCTCCCTAATGCATACAATGAAAATGTATCTTCTATTGAAGAATGTGTGGATTACAATAATTATACTAAAGATTAGTTACTGGGAACTCTAACATCTTATGAGATGAGAAAACCAAATTTGAGAAATGGATCCAAATCAAAAGCTTCTTTCAAGGCTACAAGAGTTGAAGATCTGGATGAAGAGAACCTTGATGAAGTAGAAGCTAACTTTGTGAGAAGGATGAGGAAAGGCTTCGACAAGTATGAAGGTAAGTTACCCTTTAAATTATTCAATTGTGGAGGAATAGGTCGTTAAGCTTTGAGATGTATAGAAAGAGCTAAGAAGAAAAAATCAAAGATTTAACAAAGAAAACAAAAGTAAGAAGATCAACATAGCATATTATGTGAATGAGGATGCTAGTATTTATGATGAAGAATTTGAGTATGGAGATTTTGATGACAATGAATTCTTGTTCTTGGCTATAAAAGATGAACCTACTTCTGATAAATTTGAAAGATAGGTGAAGGAATATCCTTCAGAGAAAGTTGAAGATATTGTAATCTCTTCCCTCCATGTTAAAAAAGAAAATAACTATTGGGTTGTTGACAATGGTTGTTCACATCACATGATAAGTGATAAGAGTAAGTTTTTTAAACTTGAAAAATATGATAGAGGCTTAGTTATGTTTGGAGATGATACTAATGCTAAGATCTATGGGATAGGTTCAGTAATTTTGATGGCAAGTATAATACTGATGATGTCTACTACATTAAGGGTTTAAGGCATAATATCTTGAGTGTTGGACATATGTGTAGTACATGATATAATATTGTATTTGAGGATGAGAGATGTGAAATCATGAAAGGATCTAGAACAATGATTGTTACAAGAAAGAAGTTTGAAGGAAATATATATCAAATTAAGGGTGTTCATGGACGTTACTTTATGACTCAGATTAATGAAATTTGTCTATGGCATCAGAGAATGTGTCATATGAATTTTGATAACCTAGAAAGGATCAGTGTAGTGCAAGTCATGAGAAATTTACCAAGGATTACAAAGCATGTTAATGATATTTGCAAGAATTGTTAGTTTGGAAAGAAAGCGAGAAACAATTTATTATCGGACTACTAGATTTGATTCATATAGATATCTATGGTCCTAGAAGAGTGGGAAGTCTACAAGGTGAAAGTTACTTTATGCTTTTGATTGATGATTAATCTAGGTATACATTGGTTACTTTTCTTAGAGAGAAATTCAATGCATTATATAGATTCAAGACATTCAAAGCTATGGTTGAGAATGAAGTAAATTTGAGAATAAAATTCTTAAGGTCTGATAGAGGTGGTGAATTCACCTCCCATGATTTTAATATGTTTTATTAAGTTCATGGAATAAAAAGATAGTTATCTTCTTCGATAAATCCTCGGCAGAATGGAGTTGTTGAAAAAAATAACAAAACAATTCAAGAATCTGCTAGATCAATGATTACTGAAGCTAGTCTACTGGAAGTTTATTGGAGAGAAGCTATTCACTATATTTTTTATGTTTTCAATCAATTTCAAGCAAGATCTCATAGTACTAAGACCCCCTATGAGCCAGGGTGTGGAAGAATTCCTACTGTTAAGTATTTCAATTTATTTGGAAGTAAATTTTATATCAGATGGGATGAAGAAAATTTAGGGAAGTTTCATGCTAGAAGTGATGAAGGTATTTTCCTTGGATATTATTTTAAGAGAAAATATTATAGATGTTTCAATAAAAGACTCAGGAAGATTATAGAAAGCACAAATGTCAAGGTTGATGAAGTAATGAAGAATTCAATTGAAGTTGATGGATATGTATCTGATGAACCTGATTGTGTAATAGTTGAAGAAGTTGTGGAAGAATAGGAGAAGAAAAATGAAGAAGAAGAAGAAGAAGAAGCTCTAGTGATGTCCCCTAAGGCACCTAAATATGTGCAAAAGAATCATTTAGAAGATTAAATCATAGGAGACAAGAGGAAAGGAGTATTGACAAGAAGCAGAGCTACTGCTACTAATGAGATAAATTTGTGTTTACTTTTTGGGATTGAACTGAAGACCATAAGTGAATCATGTAAAGATGACCACTGGATGGAAGCTATGAAATAAGAACTTATGTAGATTGAGAAGAATAAAATGTGTGAATTGTTCCCTAGACTGGTAGATAAAAACATAATTGGATCAAAATGGGTATTCAAAAACAAGTTGAATGAGAACAAAGAAGTACTTAGAAATAAAGCAAGGCTTGTGTGTAAGGGTTACTCACAAGTAGAAGGTATAGATTTTTAGGAGACTTTTACTCTGGTGGCAAGAATGGAATCTATTAGAATTTTTTTATCATTTGTTGCTCATAAATATTTCAAGGTATATCAAATGGATGTTAAGTCTACATTCTTGAATGGTGAATTAGAGGAATAGGTCTACATGGAACAATCAGAAGGATTTCAGTTGTCATATCAACCATATATGGTTTGCAAATTGAACAAGGCTCTTTATGGATTGAAGCAAGCTCCTAGAGCTTGGTATGCAAGGTTAGATAGATATTTGATTCAACAAGGTTTCAACAAAGGTATGATAGATAGTAATCTATATTTTAAAATTGAAAATGGAAAAGTATTGATACTGGTTGTATATGTTGATGAAATTATCTTTGGAGTAAATGAAACTATGTGCAAGATGTTTTTTGAAGAGATGCAAAAATAATTTGAGATGTCTATGTTTAGTGAGATGAATTTCTTCCTTGGGCTACAAATTAATCAAATAGAGAAAGGGATTTTTATTTCACAGTCAAATTATGTAAGAGAAATGTTGAAGAAGTTTGGGATGGATAGTTCAAAACCGGCATGCACTCCTATGGTGATTGGTTGCAAATTGAGTAAAGATGACGACTTGCCTAAGGCTAATAAGAGAAAATACAAATCTATGATTGGAGGATTGTTGTATTTAACTACTACTAGATCGAATATCATGCATGGAATTTGTCTTGTGGCCAGATTTCAAGAATATCCTAAAGAAACACATGTTGATGTTAAGAGAATATTCAGATATTTGAATGGAAATCAGGATTATGGCTTGTGGTATTCTAGTGATACTGACTTTACACTAAGTGCTTATACTAATACAGATTGGGCAGGTTGTGTAGATGATAGAAAAAGTACAAGTGGTGGTGCATTCTTTCTTGGTTGTAGATTGGTGGCTTGGTTAATTGAAAACAAAGATTTAGTTTCCTTATCCATTGTTGAAGCTGAGTATATTGCCACAACATCTTACTGTACACAAGTTTTTTGGATGAGATAGACATTGAAAGATATTGGAATAATGTATGATGATTCTATTTCTATCCTCTATGATAATACAACTGCAATTAACATTTCAAATAATCCAATGATGCACTCAAGGACAAATCATATATCTTTTAGGTATCACTTTTTGAAAGAAAAGGTTGTGGAGAATGAAGTAAAGCTTGAGTATGTGCCTATGAAGGATCAAGCCACTAACATATTTATGAAGGCTCTTCCAAAAGATACTTTCAAGTATCTCTGGGAGAAGTTAGGGGTCATTACCCCTCCTTTCTTGAACTAGATACATATGGATATGCCTCAGTTCGATGGGTCTATGGATCTCTTTCTTTTGGATTGATGTTTTGGTGACTACCTCTTAGAGGGAATAGGTAGTATCTTTTGTGTTTGGTAGTATTTAGTATTGGTATTGGTCATGTCAAAGGAGAAATCAACAAAATAATCTTTTTCTTTTTCCATTGATGTCAAAGGGGTAGAGAAATATGTGAAGAGAGAGAGAGAGAGAGTATCATGTGAAACATATTATCTACTAAGGGGAGAAACATAAAGTAAAATCATGAGGAAATTTGGTTTTGATGATTTTTCACATCATGTGTTTCCATCAATGACAAAGGGGGAGATTGTTGCAAGTATGAAGGTGTTGTCATTGATGTGAATGTATTAAATGGTTCTCAACTGATTTCTATTGTCATTGATTTCAAGGATAATGGTTATTGGTTGTATATGTCGAGGATATTGAGAAAATTGTAATCAAGGAAGGTTGCAGGTATTCAGTGGTTGCTCTAATATTTTCTACTATATTTGTGTGGTTCAAATATGTTGATCATGGTTGTTGTAAGTTGCTAAATCTAGATTTTGGGGTTCTATATTTTTGTGCTGTGCGAGTTATGTTCACCAGTTGTGAACTTTTTTTTTCAATATATCTAGCTAAGGTCCAAGAGAAAATTAGTTGCTCTGGATTTATTCTTGTTTGAGTCTTATGACTTGCAGTTTTCAGGATAAGTTGTTGGGAATGTTTTCAGGTTAATTTTGTTATCTGGAACGTTTGGATTGTGTTAAGGTTGCATGTGCTTAATTGATTTATGTGTTTTACATTGGTTTGGTTGACCTTGTGTTTAAAACTACTTTTTAAGCTTATGGAAGCATGTATTTGGGTCGCCCTCATTCTAATTCCACCTTAGAATATTTTGGCATCGACCTAATTTGAATTTGTAAATACAAATGGTGTATGATCGACTTTGGATATGTTTTGAAGTTGAAGATGGTATAAATAAAAGTTAATTTATTTGTGAAACAGGGGAATGCAAGCAAGATAGATGTGAGATAGATGTGAATCAATGTGTATGTGATGCGAGTTTGGGAAGATCAGTGTGAAATCTAATTGTTGAGTTTTTGGAAGTAGTTAGGTGAAGGTGTACTCTATCATTAATGCATTTTTTCAAGTGTTTGATCTAATAATGGTGGAAATATCTATTGCATTGAGATTATTTTTCTCTTTGTAATAAATCTCTTCTATCTTCTTTGTAATAATGTGGTAGTGAACCCTCTAGGTGGTTAACCCTTTTAAGACAATGAGTCCTGATCTAGATAATGAATTCTATTTTGGTAGTAAGCCTTACTGGAAGTGAGCCTTTGTAATCAATTTTGATATTCTCTATATTGTGAGCTAATCCTCATCGTGGGTTTTCCCTTATTGTGTTTTCCACGTAAATTTGGTGTTATTGTGTATGCATGATATTTTTCAGTTTCTACCTTTTCACTTAATAATTAATCATATAAGTAGAGTAAAGGATTTGTGATCAATATAATTTTTAGTGGAAGTTTCTTAAAGGTTAAATTTTTTCACAACTAGCTCACCCCCCTCTCAGTTGTATAGTTCAATAGAAAATCAGCAAGAGAGCTCCAAGAATGAAGAGGGAAGAAATAGAGAAGAAAAATATGAAGAAGGACAAACCTCAAGAGACCAAAATTTTAGAGGTAGATGTAGAGGTCATGGTTATGGTGAAGGCCCATTCAAGGTACTTGTTTCAAATGTGTAGAAGAAGGATGTTGAGCTTATGATTGCCCAAGAGTAGAGGAGAAGCCAAGAAGGAGATGAGAATACCAAGGAAGACAATAAATGTCAATGAGGAGGAGGCACCTTCTTCACAATCTGAAGAGGTAGAAGATGGAGAGGTTTTGATGACAAGGAGAGCACTCCTGAATGAAGATAGTGAACCTATGCAAAGAAATAAGTTATTCAAAACTAGGTGTAAGTGTGAAGGAAAAGTGAGTAGCATCATAGTAGATAGTAGAAGCACAAAAAATCTTGTGTTTGATGAGATGGTGAGAAAGTTAAAGCTTGAGAGGAGGAAAAACCCAAAACCATAACGGATTTCTTGGGTACAAGACAATCAGAAGTTGTTAGTAAATGAACAATGCAATGTGAAGTATAAGGTTGGGAATTATCATGATGAGATTCTATGTGATATCATCCCTATGGATTCTTGTCACATTTTTCTTTAAAGACCATGGAAATATGATAGAAAAGCCATACATGATGGGTATTCCAACACCTACACCATTATAAAAGATGAAGTGAAGCATAATTTGAAGCCTTTGAAGGAGGAAAATGTTCAAGTTTGTGGTAATTCTAGAGTTTCCTTAGTTGATGCAAGGATATTTCTTGATGGTATGAATAATGAGAAGGTTTGTTTTTCCATTATTCCAAAAACTAACAATGAAGTTGTTGAAGATGTTCCTATAGAAGTTGCAGATTTGTTGCAGGAGTTCCAAGTCATTGTGTCTAATAATGCACCAAAGGGACTCCCACTAGTGAGAAAAAATAGTCATCAAATTGATTTGATACTAGGGGCAAGCTTACCCAACAAGGCAGCCTATAGAATGTCAACTATAGAGAATGAAGAGGTCAATAGACAAGTTGTTGATTTGTTGAAGAAGGGTTTGATAAGAGAGAGTTTAAGACCATGTGTAGTACTTTTTTTTTTATCACCAAAGAAATGAGGAGAATAGAGAATGTGCACAGACTCCAAGAATATAAACAAGATCACAAGAAAGTACAAATTTCCATTACCTAGAATGGATGATATCATGGATTGCTTGAGTGGATAAACATATTTCAGCAAGATTGATTTGAAGAGTGGGTATCACCAAATAAGGATATGTGAAGGAGATGAGTGGAATACTACATTCAAAACAAAATAAGGTTTGTATAAGTGGTTGGTCATGCCATTTTGTCTAACCAATGCACCAAGTACTTTTATGAGACTCATGAATGAATTTTTGAAAGAGTTTCTCGGAAGGTTTGTGATAGTTTATTTAAATGATATTCTCATTTTTAGTAAAACACTAGAGGAGAATTTGATGCATATTAGGTGTGTTTTATTAGGTGTGTGTTTGAGAAGCTTAAAGAAGAGAAATTGTTGATTAATCTTCAGAAATGTAGCATTTTGAAGAAGGAATTAGTGTATTTGGGTTTGGTGGTGTCAAGTGAAGGCATTAAGATGGATCTCGAGAAGGTGAAAACAATTCTAGAATGGCCTACACCGAGAACACTAACTGAGGTGAGATCTTTCCATGGTTTAGCAAGTTTTTATAGGAAGTTCATCAAAGGTTTTAGTAGCATATGTGCACCACTAACTAAAACTATGAGGGGTGATAAGAAGGAATTTAAGTGGACTATAGGGGCATTGAAGAGCTTTAATTTGTTGAAGAGTAAAGTGACAAAGTAGCCTATTTTAGCACTTCCATATTTCAGCAAGGTGTTCCAAGTGGTTTGTGATGGAAGTGGTAACACTACTAGGGCTGTTTTGAGCCAAGAAGGTAAACCTATTGCATATTTTAGTGAGAAGTTCAATGATTCTAGGAAAAAGTATTTATTTTATGATCAAGAGTTTTATGCAATCATTTAAGAACGTAAGAAATGGAGACATTATCTTTTTCCAAAAGAATTTGTTTTGTTTACCGATCATAAAGCACTCCAATAATTTAGTAGTCAAGGGAATTTGAGTCAAAGGAACATGAAATGGGTTGAGATTTTATATAGTTATACATTTTTTTTGAAACATAGGAGTGGGAAGTCTATCAGAGTTGTTGATGCTTTGAGTAGAAGGAAAGGTTTGTTGATTGAAATGTAGGTTGAATTTGTGGATTTAATGAGCTCAAGGAAATGTATGAAGGAGATTTAGATTTTAGAGAGGTGTGGAAGGCTTGTAAGGATCCTATTGTAGAAAATAGAACCAAATGGTTGGATTATTTAATCTAGTATGGTATGTTGTTCAAAGGTAACCAATTGTGTATTCTTAGAATTTCCATGAGGTTAAATTTAATTAATGAGAAACATAGTGGTGGACTTGTAGGACACTTTGGTTTTGATAAGACTATTGCACTTGTTGGAGAAAATTATTATTGGCCTCAATTGCAACAAGTTGTAAGAAAATATGTGAAAGGTTATAGGGTGTGTCAACTGGCAAAGGGAGTGAGTCAAAACACTGGTTTGTATCAACCACTACCAATACCAAAGAATCCATGGGAGGACATAAGTATGGATTTCATTCTTAGCTTTCCAAGTACACAAAGGGGACATGATTCCATATGTGTTGTGGTAGATATATTATCTAAAATGACACATTTTATTCCTTATCATAAGAATAATGATGTTGTGAATGTTGTAGATATTTTTTACAAGGAAGTTGTGATGCTTCATGGAATTCCAGAAAGCATAGTTTCAGACAGGGATACCAAGTTTGTTGGCTGCTTTTGGAGGACTTTGTGGAAGAAGATCAACACTGAATTAATTTTTTTCTTAGCATACCACCCCCAAACATATGGCCAAATGAAGGTGGTGAATAGGATTTTGGGAAGTTTTATGAGATGCTTGGTTGGAGACAAACCAAAGGGGTGGGATTTGGTCCTACCACAAGCCGAGTTTTCCTACAACTTAGTAAACATAAGCATAGGTAAGTCACCATTTCAGATTTTTTATGGAAGAAACCCAAGATTTATTTCAGACCTGAATAAGATTGATAAAGATGTGAAAAGGAGTGCAGATGCAGAGGATTTTGTAGAGTATATGGAAGGCCTACATGATGAGGTGAGAAAAAATATCAGCAAAATGATTTTTCGTTATAAAACTAATGTTGATTTGAAGAGGAGAAACAAAGAGTTTCAGGTTGGAGATGAAGTGATGGTGCATCTAAGAAAGGAAATATTTCCAATGGGCACATACAACAAGCTCAAGATGAAGAAGTTTGGTCCATGCAAGATTGTTAAAAGACATGATTCTGGTAATGCATATGAGGTAGAATTACCCAATGAGCTTAATATTTCTCCAATTTTTAATATTTCAGACCCAACCATATTTCATGAAAGTGAACTGATGAAGTCTAAAAGTTTAGGAAGCCACAAGCACTCACACCTACTTCAGAGGATGAAAATATAGAAGCAATTCTTTACAGCAGGGTGAAAAGAAGCACAAGGAGAAGGTAGTACATGGAGTATTTGATGAAATGGTTGGGAGGCCTAGGGAGGATTATTCATGGTTATCTGAGGATAAGATTACTCATCTTGGATATCCTCTTGAAAAGTGATGAGATCACTTTTCTTCAACTGTGGGTGTCTGATGTAGGAGCATCCATAGCATAGTGGTTATCTTGTGTCAACAAAAAGATGTTTTGATTTTAATTGCATTTTTTTGAGTGAATTCAATTTCATGTTTTTTCTTGTGAAATTCATATTTTGATGTTAATTTGGATTTTATGTCATGTTGAAAATTTTAATTTCAAATTTGGAGTAAATTTGAATAAAAAAGGATAAGAGGAGATACTAGAGGATTTTCTTTGAAAGAAAAAAGCCAGAAAAAGAAAATGGGGACATGGGTTTTTGGGAGGCCACCAATCTGATTTGTAACTCCAAATTTTAAATTCCAAGTCTCCTAAAAAATAGGGATCCTAAAGGTGATGCCCAGGTTTGGAAAAACTATTTTTTTGCTTTCATTCGTGAAAGCAAGAAAGCCATAAAAGCACTATCATCCATACAAAATAGGTCTTGAAGTTCGAAAATAATATTTTATTCAATTTAATTGATGCAATTTAATTTAATTGGATATTTCAGGAGCTGGGTGTTGAGATTTTGGGAGTGGGTTTGGAATGAAAGGAAATTCAACCAAATGAATTCACATTTCATTTCATGTAGATGACAGCTTGAGTTAAATAAAAAACAATTCATTTTTTAGAGAAGTTTTCCATATTACAAGGGGAAGAAACATGAAATATTGGTATTTTTATGGTTTTGATGTATATTGGAGATTGGTTGTAGAGGCATGAACATCACCGGTAGTTACAAATTTGAAGTGTTCAGAGATTGTTGTTGCAGGAGTTGGAGAGAAATTATGTTGCCAGGTTTTAATTTTCTATTGTAAATCATTTTTGTTGTGTTTTCGTAAAGTCTTGTGAGGGCTTGTTGCAGCCCATTGTCCTTTTTGGACTAATGTAATTCCACTTACAAAATTTGATTTAATTTGAGAGAGTTGGTTGGATGTTGCAAACTGGAGTTGCAATTGTTGTTGCAATAATTTGTTTCCTATGAAGAGTGTTTCTCAATGGTTTGTGCGAGCTATTTAATTTCATTTCAATTGAATAATCTATTTAATTTAGCTCCATACATTAGTACTTGTTTCATGTTGGAGGTATAAAGAATCTATGATACACCCTGATATTGTTGTTGAGGTACCCTAGGTATTGATTGTGTTGTCTTCCATGATTTTTATTTTGGAGGATATCGTGGTACTGTGTTTAGGTATTCCTTGGTAATTTGTTTTTGGTACGATTTTTTGTTGTTGTAGAGGGATACCTTAAGGATGTGTACCTTGGTAGTTTGTTGTTTGGGGTATATTATGTTGTTGTGGATTTTGTTGAAGGGTACCTTGATAGTGCATTAGTAGTACACCTTGTTGTTGTGAATGTTGCGGAAGAGTACCTTGGTAGTTCATTAGTGATACCCCTTGTCGTGGTTGAATTTTTTGAAGGGTACCTTGGTAGTTTGTTAATGGTAAACCTTGTTGTGGTTGATTTTGTTGAAGGGTACCTTGGTAGCTCGTTGATGGTACACCTTGTTTTTGTTTGTGTTGAAGGGTAGCTTGGTAGTTCCTTTGATTGTATGCCTTGTTGTGGTTGATTTTGTTGAAGGGTACCTTGATAGTTCATTTTTGGCACACCTTGTTGTTGTGGATTGTGTTGAAGGGTACCTTGGTAGTTCGTTGATGGTACACCTTGTTGTGGTTGATTTTGTTGAAGGGTACCTTGGTAGTTTATTGATGGTACACCTTGTTGTGGTTGATTTTGTTGAAGGGTACCTTGGTAGTTTATTGATGGTACACCTTGTTGTGGTTGATTTTGTGATGATTTCCCTTGTTGATATCGTAAGTTGTTAGAAAGGTCAATGTATAATGTGTTTCATGGCACATGTATTAACCTTGTTATGGGTTTCTACCTTGTTGGTCCACTGGAAGGTTTCCCATGTTTTGAATAGTGTTGTGTCATGGCATGTTTTTGGGTGCATTTCCTTGATACTATTATGCCACAATTTCTTGTTCAAATTAGGATGGTGGTCTAAATAATGGGTTATCCATGGGTATGTTGGGATTTATGGTTGGTTTTGGAATTTGTATAACTATTGTTTGATCTCCTAATGGGATAATATTAGGACCTTTTAGCATGTCCACATTGAAGTCTATGGGTAGTTTAGCACTACTTTTTGCGAGTGCAAGGAAATATCGGTTTACATTTATCCCAAGCATTTTATCCATAAGTTTTTGCATCTTAGGATTTTGGGAGTGTTCTAAGATTATTTTCTCAGTAATTTCCTCATCGCTATCTTCTTCTTCTATAGTGTAAGTTTGAGAATCATGAGGTTGGTTTTGTCTATCAATTATTTCTTGATGTATAAGAATTATTTATGTCTCACTAGGTGGTTGATCTTGGTTTTCTTTAAACATGGGTTATCTTTGAGGAGTTGTAAGGGCATTTGGTTTGTAGCCCCATGGTCGAGTTTCCTCATTGGTGGTGAGTGTCATAGGTACACTTGAACTACCTTTGTTGGATTCTATATTTTTCTTGTGTTATGATCTTGTGGTTGTCATAAACAAGTTCCAAGACCTTGGGAAATTTGGTGATCACTAACTATGGAATGGAATGGAGTTTTTGTTTTTGGGATTTTCTGTTTAAAAAATAATGATGTATGGAGATGATGTAAAATAACCTTTTAGTCAAAGGTGTTGATGTTTTGATATGGATTGTGATGCTCAAGACCCTAAAGTATGAGTGATTTTTGGTGGATATTTTGGAGATGATGCTAATTTTGGGACTTAAAGTGCACAAAAATTGGACCGATATTTTACTCTGTTTTTGGAGGATATGTTGAGGATCTACTTGAACTAGCCTTGAGGTTGCAAGAAAATTTTAATATCTTAGAAATTGAGAGTTAGGGAATAATCCAAGTTGTGTTTGATTTGAATCCTAAAACTAGGTTGATTGTTTTGATTTTCAAATGGATGTGGAAAGATGTAGATATGAATTGTTTGGAGGTCTAACTATTTTTCTTCTCAAAAAGATGGATGATTAACTAGTTTTGGATCAGCTTTTGATTTGCACCAAAAATAACACAATAGTGGAAATCTTTAGCATGATAGAGGTTGGATTTTAGGACAATAGCGGTCAAAATTAGAGCAATAGTGGTCTCTATTTCATGTTGTGACTAGTAACAAAGAAAGAATAGTGATATTTTTGACATAAGTAGTCCTGTTTAGGTCAATAGTGGTTGAAACTTCAAGACAACTGTGATAGGTTTTTCAAAAGTTGTCTCTATTATAATTTTTATAGCTAGTGAACCAATGAAGGCAATAGCAGTAGATTTGTCAAAAGTGGAAATCTTTAGGTCAATAGTGGCTGAAATTTAGGAAAAGAGTGGCCAAAACTCAGGACAAAAGTGGTAATGTTTAGGATGGAAGTGGCAAAAATATCAATAGTGACCCTATTTTCTAGATTTTCTAATTTTTGTTAACAATATTTTGGACAAGTTTGCAATTTTGATGTTTTGGTTGACCTAATTGTTTTAAGAATTTTATTTAAGATTTGGCAAGTGACAAAGCACATCAATCAAAGTATAGAAAATTGATCGAAATGTTTTGATGATAAGGAGCAAAAATCAGCTCGTGTTTAAACTGGTAACAACATCAAAATATATCAAGCAATATTATCCCTAAGATCAAATTGGCCAATGGTGACACTTTTAGGACCACAAATTGGAAGCTCCTTCGGAGTAAGGTAGGGACACCCTTTCGAGTGTATAAAATTAAGCCTTTCCAGAATGGACAAATAGGAGCATCCAGGAATGGAAGGATGACCCAATCGCTCTCTCCTCATAAAGTTACAAGTAGCAAGCTACAAGTAATCTATACAAGCCACATATTTTTGTCTCAATTCAAGGGAGTTCATATGGTGAGTAAATTTCTTCAGAGTATGGTGCACATATCTTGCACTAAACCATGTCACCAAGTAGAATATCTCAAGAAAAGGGTGGCTTTCTACTATAAATTTCATAGTCAGTGCTTAGGGGACACAAAGCTTGGGTATCATCCAACAAGCCACTAAAGGATTTAACCACTCCTACTAGGGGCTCCATATACCTGAAGGCACCTCACCATTCTAAACAACACTACCAACCAAGTAATCACCTATTAGATCTTGGTGTTTAGCCTTGATCAATTTATATAGCAACCTAAAGGAAATACTACTTTGAGTTGCCTTGAGTTCTCAAGTGTGGGATGTATCTCAAGGCAAGTTGGATCTAAAGGTAATGATTTGTAAAACAAATGAATGTGAAACCCAAAGTGCTTTTCATCACCCAAGATCATCAAAATATGTGAGGGGAGAGAATACACTTGTTTTTCCGAGCACGGTGAAAATGGTATATAATCCATCATAGTTTCTTTTGAAGTCCCAAAATTTTAAATGTGTGAAGATATCAATTCAATTTTTAAGTACACCAATTTCAAAGCATTTTAGACTTCAAGAAAGATATAGCAATATGCAAATAAAATTCGATTTTTTCAATTTTATAATACCAAAAGAAATGTTTCTAATTGTGTTGTTCATCTTAAAGGATCGCAAATGAAACTACGTTCACTTTTAACAACATCAAAATAAAATAAAAATTAATTTTAGGAACACAAATTGAAATGTGTGAGTTGCCTTGTTCAATTCTTAAGCACCAAAGCAAAATATGAGATTTATTTTTTTCATTTTTAAAAGCACCAAAGAAAAATATGGAAGTTTCCTTGTTCAATTTTAAACACCAATTGGAATGTGATAGTTTCCTTCTTCAATTTTAAACACCAATTAAAATGTGAAAGTTGTGGGTTAAATTTTAAACACCAATTGAAATTTGAAAGTTGTGGGTTCAGTTTTAAATACCAATGGAAATGTGTCTTAACTAAGAAAACTTTTTAAAAATGAAATGGTCTTGAATTGTGTAGAAATGAAAAATATACAAGTTGACTGACACACTTGATCCTAACTACTAACATCGTTTCATCCTGAATCACCTTCTCAGCTTATCATAACGTTTCATCCCTTAATTGAATAAATCAAATTTATCTGATTATGTCATCATCTTATGTTAATTAAATAATTCACTTTATTTAATTAATTTCTCAAGTCACATCATTTAAATTAATCTTTATTTGATTTAATCTAACACCACCTTCTTTAATTAAATAAATCAATCTTTATTTAATTAAATCTAAAATCATTATTCCTCTCAACTTTGGCTTATTTAAATCCTAAAATCTAAGTCAAATTGTCAAATCACCTAATATTCATCTAAATTAATCAAATCATGATTAATCCTAATCCTAATCGCTTCAATCCTCTAAATTTTGCAACTTTCACGATAAATCAATTTATTTGATTTATTAAATCATCAATTTCCATTCAAAAGGGAATATTTTGTGGAATATTCTTCCAATTCAAAAATCCCTCCAAAAGGGTTGGGTACTTCCAAAAAGGCATTTAATGCCTCTTACATGTCATTGGAATTGATCCAAGTGACGCTAACTCCATTTCCCTTCCCTCTAAACATGCCACTCTCAAATTTCAATTTTGAATTTCATAGCATTTATCATGCACATTGACCAAAATGTGCTCAACCTTCCTCCATTCACATCTTGACAAGTGGCACTTGGCCATTGGATCTTGAATGATCCCACATTCATCCATTGTTCTCATTCTTCCCTCAATCTCATCTATAAATGAGAGGCTTCTCTCCTCATTTTGATCATCCACAATTTGAGTAAACTCACTATACTCAATTTCATCTTCAAGCATATCCATTTGCATCTATTTTTTATCAAGTTCTTAGCTAGGTTATGTAGGAATTCAACCAAAGTGGATCAAATCTTCATCAAATCATCACCAAGCTTACAAAGGAGTTAGGGAAGGGCCAATTTCTACACATAATTGGCACCAACTCCCCCATGGGAATGAGTTTTTGTATTGCTTAGATAGAATTTAACTTAGTTTCTTGTTTGGTTCTTCATTTTCTTTCTATTTGAGCATTGTAGATGAATTTCATGGGGAATCCTTGTTCTAACATGCATATGAAACTAATTATGTATTTGTTTGTCATGTTTGTGCAGGTATAGGATTGGGGTTCACAAACTGTTCACTAACCCTACAATCAAACTGTTAGTTGTTCTCATGAAAATACATGCCATACTCTTGCAAGGGATGCACCAATAATGTTAGAAACTTCCCAAACACAACAAATAGTCAAATGTTAGGGTTATGCAAATCAAAAAAATCAGAAATTTGCTTCCAGATTTAAAATAGAAAAAAGTAGAGCAATAGCGACAATCTTTAGGACATTAGCGGAATTTCTATCTGGAACAATAGTGGCCCAATTAGGTGATAACAGTCCAAAAAAGTGCATCTACAAACCTGTTTTAGACAATATCATTTAAAACATCAATAACACACCTATTTTGTGTAGTAGCAGTTGAAAAAAGTGCAGCCACAATAAAAATGTGGAAACAACAACGTGAAAATCCTAGAGTGTTCAGATGAAAATTATCAACAACATCTCAGAAAAGAACACCAGTGTTCTGAAACCTGCAACTGCTCAAATAAATTCATGAAAATATTAACATTAAGGACCTAGGTCCCACTGGGCATACCAAATGTCATCAGGGGGGAAAATAGCATAAGGAAATAAGTAAATGAATTAAAAAAACTTAATTCAAACAATATTAAATTCCAACCATACTCATAAAATGAAGTTCTAAAATAACAAAATCAAACAATGTAATCCTAGGATAACATAAATTGAACTCAAAACCTTAAAATCTATACCATCCCATGTTGGAGTTGTGTTTGTATTGATATTTAGATATCGGATTGCTCAATTCAATACAAAAGCTTCAATTTGTGTTGATAATGGTGAACTAGAATGTGATAATAACTCTCAATGCACTCAAGAGATAATTTCTTAGTCCTTTTCTATGAATATTCTACATGATTTGTGAGAAGGTAGAAGATTGTTTTATAGATTTCCTATTTTGATATGAATGATCAAGATTTTGTAGTAAAAGATCCTAATCAATGGTTGAGAACCGTTGAGAGGAAATAGATTGGAAAGATTAGTGGATTTAGATTGGAATAATTGGTGGGATTGGGAAAACCAATTTGAGTGGTTAGTGAGATTGAAGAAATCAATGGGATTGGTTAGTGGGATTGAATAAATCAATGGGATTGGAGAATAGATGAGCTAGTCATCTATTTAGAGTGAGAAATCAATGGTCATGATTTTCTCAATCACATAAGGGGTAAATATAATTAATTATTTGAGTAATTAATTAATGTTTTGAGTTGAACGTGCAAGTCATATTTGAATTTAACAAATAAAGTTGTATTTGTTTGTTGACTATGTTGAATGATGTCAAATAATTAATTTAATTATTTAGGTTTAGAAAAGGGAAAGTGATTTAATCAAATTATTAAGTAATAACAATTTAATTGATTTAGGAGAATAGGGTATATTAGTGACATAATTAAATAATTTGAATTAATTTAATTAATCAAGAGGAATAAAGTTAGATAAATGATAAAAATGGTGAATTAATAAAATAATTAAATATTATTCAATTAATAGAAGCAAATAGGGTTTTTGATGTAAATGATGTTAAATGCAATGATATTAGTGATAATGATGTTGATGATGAAAAATTTTATTCAGGATGTGTGATATGTGTTAGGTCATTTTTACATGTCTACACTCCCATTAGATATTTCCTTTGTTACATCCCTTTGTCTTGTCTCTTTCTCACTAGGTTTTCTAGCCTTTTTATCCATCACAACATCCATAGACTTCATAATATAGATATTCACTCTTATTTATTTGAATTAGAAGTATCTTGACTATAGTTGAAATTGATGGCCCCTTAGCCAAAATAAAAGGGTTTTGAATCAACTTGGGAGTAGGTGCCCCATCCCAAATAGAACCTTCCAACTCATCTACCTGACTATTATCATTTTCTAGAGAAAACACAAGCTCCCTAAAATATATTTCATTTTGATCATTGGAATCTCTACTAACACTCTCAAGAGTAGCACAGTTATGGATCTTTCCTAACTTTTGTTTTTTTTCTTGTGATGATAATCCACTTCTCTCCCTATCCTCAAAGGAATTGATCAATTGGTTATCCAAATTATCTTTTGAAGAGGGAATAAATTCCCCCTCTTCCTTCCCCTCAACAACCTTATCATCTATTTCTAGCTTGCACACCTTATTTGACTGGTTGTTCATTCAATTGTTGGTCTGCTATGTAAGAGGGTGCAGGGCTGACATCCCTAACATGTACTGAGGAGAATTGAGCATAGATTCCTTAAATTTCCTATGGGGATAAGAGATGATATTTATTAGAATTTAATTAAAGGGGTAATCATTTGAATCATCTTCTAACCCTTTTATTTTTTCCTTAGGTTCCATAGCATTTTGGGGCATTTGTTTGGGACTGACACATTGGGAATATATATGTCATTATTTTGAGAAATTTTGATAAAAATCTAAAGTTTTTCGTATTAAATGGGTTGATTCCATTTCCCAAATTTATATTCTAAAATGATAAAGGTGGTAAGAACTTTGAAAACATCTACACTAACATAGAAAATAGAAGAAAGCAACTTGGATTTTTCTTTTGTGAATTTATCTATAGTGATAAATTGGTCAAAGGAATTAGCAATCAAAATGAATATATCCTCATCCTAGAATTACAAAGGGAGTCATAGGAGCTTAACCCACATAGGGTATAATTTATTCAAGTCTTCCTTGGGATTAAAGTCTATTTTCCATTTGAAAATAAAGTTTCTTCTTCCAATAGATTTAGGGCCCTTCAACAAGAGCATTGAGAAAATCTTCTTTGAGATTGAATTTAAATAGAAATATCCCTCTCAACATGGAACCGGCTACTATTGAACCCTTGGGTTTCCATTTATCAATGCTCCATCTTCTAAAAAGGTTAATATTTGGGAAAAAATAGAATAATTTCCCCCCCAACATGTTTTTCATGGAGGAAATGATCATATTAAGTGTTGATTTGGGTAACTTGATCATTATTCCTTCCTTGACTTAGATATCTCATGAACATCAACCACACTATTAGGTCAATGTGCATTCCTATTTTTCTTGTGAGGACATCCTTTTGGTACCTCCCACTAGGGTATATAACAAGGAAATAGATATATTTCCCAAAACCATCCCATTATAATTTCGCAAGGTATGGGATATAGAGGCCCCTCTACACTGTTCAACCCCATTCTCACCAAAAAAAAGAGTAGATTGGAGACCTATCCAAGTTGAGATCAACAAATACAATAAACATTGAAGTAATACTCTCATTTATATGCCTTTATTATAATTTTTTTTAATAATCTCAACTCAAATTTATCTTATTAAAAACCCATTCATAATGAGTTTAAAAGATATAATATATTACATAGTAGGAATCCTCTATGAAGTTCATCTTCAAAATATAATTTATATCTACAAATAATAGATACTCAAGAATCACAAAACCAAGAATACCTCACCTCTCAAATGTACGACCTGTAATTAATTCCACCCCCAAGCTAAGAGGCTCTTAAGAAATTGTTTTACATGACAAAAAAACATAGGCAAACATCAAAAATGTGCAACTACACATATGACCAGCACTCACAAATGGATCTTCACAAGATCCATAATCAAGATGGATTCAAGGGGACTCTCTAGTATCTTGAAAAATAATCAAAACAAAACAAAAATATATATCTCCTCATAAAATAAAGAATTCCACAACTCTCTAAAACCACACAATACTCCATCTAATCATATAACCCCAACAACACAAGAATTTCACAATATTTTTATTTTCTCTCTATAAAACATTCACTATTCACAAAATCACTAATGCTCGAATCTCATCAAAATAAAATAATTTTAATAACATAAATAACTCACAATATTTTTATTTTATGTCTACAAACTAATCAAAATACACAAAGGTATTCATGCCAAAGCATATTCCAATAAAAAATATATCTCAAGAGAGGGTCCATACATCTCTCAAATCCAACACGTGAGTGGATCTTAACCCAAATGAGAAGATCTACACATAACACAACCCCATACCCAAAATGATTAATACACAAAGTAGTGACACATACAAGGATTTTCAACATACAAAAATAAGAGGATTCATAGAAAAATTAGAAACCATTTATTTTATAATTACCACTAAAAGCCTTATCAAAATCTAAAAATGGCTTACAAACTTACATCTATATTTCAACCAAGTTATGTGAAGCCTTGATCCAAATTATTCTAACTTTCCTCTTCTCCAAGCTCTCAAGCTCTTCCTCTGACCTCTCTTCCAAAACCTTTATTTCTCAAAATAAAAAATAAAATCAAAAAATTAAAAAGCCAACAACAATATAAGTTGCCAAAGGAGAATAAAATAAAAATAATATCTAACTATGGTTATATTTTAATTTTAATTTCAAAATTAGATTCTTTCCTCCCAAAAGAACTCATCACCAATCTTCCTAGAAAATTTTAAAGTCTTTATATACTTCTAAAATATCTTTTAACTTACCCTTTTTCCTCCTCTCCTCTTTTAAATAGTTCCTTACCAATGGTGCTAATCTTCCCTTGCACCAAGGGTTGATTAAAGTAATCTACAAGTATGTCCTCGCCACCACCCCACAAAGGAATCCCTTTCATAACCTGATTGAGAACCCTACCCCTAAAATTTCTATCAAAATAGAACTACTTTAAAGTTGACCCCACTCTCATATCAAAGAAACTATTAACCCTCCCTCTAAATTTGTGGACCCCTTGTGGTCGACGCTCCTCAAAATTACCCCTAAAAATGTGGTGATGCTCCCCTCTCTTTTGTTGCCAATAAGAAAAGACAACCATTGATTAGAGAATTGGGTTCAGAACCTCACACTATAGAAATCCTAGATGATTATGATAATAGTATGGAATGTGGTTCTAATACCCCTGTGGGTCGAAGGTTGACTCGTTTGGCTCTGGATGCTTCTAGGGGGTTGGATAATAGAAAAAAATATAAAAGTTCTAATGATAGGAACTTAGAGGAGCCTCTGGAAAACTAAAAAGGGGAAGAAGGTTGCCAAGGAGGAAAAGGCTTCCTACTCTAATGAATGTGTGCCTGATAGTTTGGGAAAAGCTTGATTTTTTAAGGAAGAGGTGTCGGGATATGAGGATGTAGAAGATTCGATTCAAGAGGAGGAAGAAGGAATTAATCAACAGGAGTAAGAGCATGATGTGGAGGAGGATATTGGTATGATAAGGGAAAGAGAAAAGGCTACTACTAACTTAAAGGATGCATATATTAATATGAGTACCCTTGGTAATAAAGAATGCTTGAAAAATAAACAATCAGTCATAGAGAAAATAACAATGGAAAGATTGGAAGAGAGGATGGATATTATTGAGAAAATGATGCAAAATTAAGATAATTCTAATAGGTTTCAGGTTATTGAGAAGGTTGTGTTGAACATTTGTGTAAGAAAGGGGGACCAACCGCATGAAGGATCTAGGTCATGGAGAGTCGAGAGTGAAGGGCGCTTCCCTATCTTACCTCACTCTAATGAGTGTTTATGATGTGAATCAAGAATTAAGAGAACTGTCAAGTGCTTCTATCACTTTACATATCTGAAAAATCTGATTGGGGCTAGATGAGTTGGTTTCTGGAGTCCAAACTACACCTCAAACAACTCTTTGTCTAAGGACAGCAGCGTAGGTCTAGGACGACAATGTGACACGCTAGCATCTGTATGACCAAAAAATGTAAAAGACAATAAGGAAATCATAGAATCCTACTAACTACCTAGAAAATCAACTTTAACAAAATAAATATAAGGATGAAATACAAGAAATAACTATATAAATGGAAGATGATATAGCTGAAAGTGAGGGTGACGAGTATCAACTCACTAAAACTCCAATTCGCCAGTAAGCTCCACGCACACATTCACCTATACACAAGCAGGAGGGGAATTTTTTTTGGATATATAGGGGTTTTCCTTAGTCAAACCATCGATTTGGTGTTTCCACCTCCATGGACAACCAGAAAAGCCACAGAGTAGAAAGTATGATAAAGGAAATGGAAATGAAAGCAATGAACACTACAAAAGATGCTACTCTACTCTATTAAACCACAAAAATAAAATGAATTGTTACCACCTCCACCCAAAGGCTCTCAAGGCAAATGAAGGGATAATGCAAACAACGAGCTTGGTAAAGTCAACACAGCCACAATATTGACAAAGGGAGATCTTGCAAGACTCCAAAATCATAGCTTCTATGGTAGCACCACACGTACAAAATGGAATGGATGGAGTAAAAAGATATTGCAATGCTCAATGGAGTGGTGGAAATGCTCAAGTTTCTATAATTGTGAAGAAGAATGCTCAAGAGAAGCTAGAGACTAAAGTGATTGTTGAAGAGATCACGTGAGTGTGAAAATGAATACCTTTGAAGACAAAAATGGAAAAGAAGAAGTCATTTTTGGGTTGGTTGGTCACATAAAGGCATTACAATTCATCCCCAATGAGGATTGTAATGTTCTTGCAAACTCTAGAGGCAGGAATCTGTTAGGGATGGCAGCATGCCACGCAAACGTCTGTGCACCATGCTCATGTCCCTAAGAAAAATTCCCCCATCAACACACAAAACACACGCCAAGTGGATAGAAGGTAGGTGGGTGATGTGGAATTATTCCTTTGGGTTTGATTTTCTAAGGTGAGGGTATGTAAAATGGGAATTTACATAAGGGGTGCAAATTCGCTCCTATACATTTTCCCCCCACTTTAGCGAGCATGAGTATCGATGAGTGTTTGGTAAAGTAGATTGAAAAGTTAGTAATGTATACCTGAATCATTGAGGAAGTAGAGCATGATCTGGAAAGATTGAAAGCACAGGGTAGGCAAAGGACTCCATAAGTACTCTCTCTTGAGGAGGTTCAAACAAAAGGACTTTGTAGCTCTGTGGAACTATAAAGTTGCACAAAGTGCATCGAAGGCCCATCGACCAATGATGGACAAATCCTAATGGATGCAAGCACTTCACAGGCCCTCACACCTATAAAGAAGGCATTCCCCCAAGTATTCTCCTAGGAAGGAAGCCCATTGTAGGGGACTCCATAGAGTTTGACTAGAAAGTGGCTTCACATGAACACCTACAAAGAAACATGTTAATCTACATATAAAACATGTCAAGAAGCAAAGAGTAGCCACATAGTAAAATTAGTAGAAATTCACATAGACAACAAAAAGCTTGAAAGGATTTCAAAGGGGTCCCTCAGGAACCCTTCAAAAGTAAAGGGGTTCACTTAAGGGACGCACTGTTTGAAAGTGAGATAGTGTTTTTTCGCAAATCAATTCACCATTAAGGAATCCTTTCGAAAGATGTTCACTTCATCAAGGAATTCGAAAGGAAGAAAATTCCCCCTCATGATGGGAAGGTCGACATGTCTCTCATAGGAAAATTTGCTCCCTCCTCGGAGGAAAGTTATTTCTTTGTGAACCCATGACAAAGGAGACACGTTCCGCTAGGGGGTCCTTATTGAGAATGCAATTTTTGAAAAAAATTGCAAAGATTTTTGAGAAAATATTCATTAGTCACCGAATGCATTCTCTAAAAATCAAAGTTGACATGATAGCTCCCCATTAAGATGGTGTGTGTTGAGTGTAGAGGAACATGACATCCTAAGGAGAGAAAAGAAAGAATGAAAAATTGATATTGTGGCCAGTGAGACATAGTGAGATGTCACCATGGAAATGTTGTCACATAGATGAGGGACAACACATGAACACCGCAACATCACAACTCAATACAAGAGAAAAAGATAACAAAATTGTAAAAAGAAACAATGACATCACAAACAAAAGGACACATGGGCAGTCTAATATTTCAGGGTTAGAGCTGATCATAAATATATAAGTATAATAATAGTATATTTAGTGAAATATCATCAACCCCATAGTTTATTAGACCATATGAATATTGCATGAGAAAAAAAATTAAAAATTAAAAATTGGGTCAACATGGAAGGGGAGGCTAAATGCCCCCAACACTTTGCATCATCCCCCATTTGCTAAAAAATAATACACATAACATAGGAAGAATGATGATACAAATAGAGGAAGTTCCACAACATATAATTACTCCTATATCCAAGCACCTATGAGGGTGAAAAGGGTCATCCAAGAACACATAACACAAGCATGGGGGAATAGATCACAAGAAACACACACCTAATCTAATGGTAAAGAAGAGGATCCCCCTAACACTCATTGACTAAGAGGTCATCTACTTCCCATTCTAGATCATTAAATAGGTAAGGAATACGAGCCCATAGTGGTGGAATATTAAAGGGAGAACCATATAACACTCCTGTAACAAGA
Organism: Sequoiadendron giganteum; assembly: GCA_007115665.2. Taxonomy (NCBI): domain Eukaryota; kingdom Viridiplantae; phylum Streptophyta; class Pinopsida; order Cupressales; family Cupressaceae; genus Sequoiadendron; species Sequoiadendron giganteum. Next base: position 343,727,609 of record CM021101.1, read on the forward strand.
GCTAAGGAAGGAGACTCCTCGGGGTCTCCTCCACTTAGTTCCTAAGGATCAAAGGTTAGCGATTTCGTGAAGATCATCAATAGGGCCGAGACCTCATCCAAAGAGTTAAACATGCACTTCACATGAGTGCCATGTGTTACCTCAATAGATGAAGGAGGTGACACCTAAGATTCACTATTGGGCTCTCTGAGTGACTTCAAAGTAGTAAAAAAATTAGGGGAAGCCAGAACTTGCTCCATCAATAGGACAACACATGCTAGCGCAGGACCACCCTCTAAAGAAGGTGGACTCCTCTTATGCCCCCCATTGCTAGAAGGGCCAACCTCCACCTTTTGCTTCTTTAGAGGACAAGAAATCCCCAAGGACAAGGCAAGAGACATGGAGGAGGAGGAGAAAACTGCGACAAACACCACCAAAGTGTTCGGCATGTCCATAGTCTTTGCAAATGGTAGGATGTCCGAAAGGGACATCAGGAGATGTGACCTGACCAAAGGAGCAATAAAAATCTACACCTTTTTAGGGTCAAAGGTGTTCATGCATACAGCAAGAGCCAACATCAGAACTAAACTTGATTGAACCGAAGGGGAGAGAAAGAGAGAGGAGGACATAGTAGGAGGCCCTAGAATAGGGGCAATTGATTCCCCTTCCTTCCTCTGTAAAGAAGCCTGCTCAACCGCCAAATCCTTTCATCGACGCTTGCACTCATGCACAAGGAAATTTTTGTGAATCTGGGAGCCAGAGGCTAAGAGATGAGATGGGGAAAAATACTCCTACTCAGCATAGGAGTGTCCATCATGACCATCTTCGATAGAGGGAGAGACTCATGGATAGGAGCAAGAGGAAGAGATTGAGAAGAGGCTAGAGTAACAGTGGGGGGAGTCAAGTATACTGCCTCGAAAGTGGGCCTCTTCCCATTCACTACCTTAGGAGCAAGAGTGATAGGAGGTCACGGAGGCTGAGACATAGAGGATTCCCCATAGGGACCTTTCCTTCTACCACATTGAATGGGCCTAGGCACCATGGGAATAATGAGAAGTTCAAATGCAGGACGCTTGGGCTTTTTCTAAGTGAGCACCATAGGGTTCTCCTACAGATGCAAAACATAATTCGATGACACCATAGTAGGGTGAGAGGAAGTGATAGGCTAGAGAACGAAAGAGGAGGAAGAGGAGCCTCAGGAGTGTTTCTCTTCTTCCCTTCTATGGGCCATGGTGGTATCATTGTCAGCTTTCAAACAAGATCTAAGCAAGACAACATAGGGAGATGGAGGGTACCTCACCTTAGGTGTTAAGTACCCTTTCTTGTATTTCTCATAAGTCCAGTATAAGAGGTCCATCCTAGGCATAAGAGGACCAACGGGTGCAGGCTGAAAGTGGTCTAAGGAATAGTTGCCATGTGCAACCACTGGTTTATAGCCAATGTCATGTATTACGTGGATTGAACCCTCATGGATAAACTTCATACATTTATGCACAATTGAGGGAACTGCATTCATAACGACCAACCAAGGGATACCTAGTTTCACCCTGAAGAGTTTGGACCTTGGGATTATCTCAAAAAGAATATTCGCTAACTTAGGTGGACAACAAGGACTGACAAGGTGATGCTACAAAGGGGAGGTATGAAAAGTCTGTTATGTGTACGAATGGTACTTTCAAGCACATCATACCCATCTTTAAGCAGGAAATTCATCAACATAGTCTCCTTAGTAATCACATTCACTTGGCATGTTGAGTCAACAAGAACACCTATCACAATTTTTTTATTGGTTTGCACAGGGATGTAAAGGGGAGATGGCTCTCTATTAAAACCCATTAGCAGGTCCTATGAGGTGAAGTTTATACTAGGAGCACTACTCACATGCTACGCATAGGGGATAGGTAGTTGCAAGAAGGAGGCCATCACATACACTAAACAAAACTCTCACAAATCCCCCAACGGTTTACAATTGGATAGTCACCCAACTAAGGCTTCATTTCGCAATGCCTACAAAAATTTCCAACTATTCCTACTATGGGTCATAGGTTGGGTTGTAAGGTGAAACATCTCAACACACTCACACCTACAATCCTCCTAGGATACGAGGAAAGGACCCTTTAGCACTGCTAAATGAAACCAAAATGGTTCACGTTGGATTTACCAAAAATGTAAGAGGGGGACCAACCACACCAAGGCTCTAGGTCATGGAGAGCTGAGAGCGGAGGGCTGCCCTAGCTTACCTCAATATAATAGGTGTTTAGGATGGTAATCAAGAATGAAGAGCACTCTCAAGTGCTTCTATCACTCTAGAGATTTGAAAAATCTGATTGGGGCTAGACAAGCCAGTTTTTGGAATCCAAACTGCACCTTAGACAACTCTCTGTCTGAGGACCGCAGCACGGGTCTGGGATGACAATGTAGCACATTTGCATTTGTATGACCATTAAATGTAAAATATAGTAAGGAAAGCACAAAATCCTACTAACTACCTAGCTAATCAACTTTAACGAAATAAACATAATGAAAAAATATGAGAAACAATTATATAAATGGAAGAGGATGTAGATGAAAGTGAGGGTGAAGAATATCAATTCACTAAAACTCCAATTTTCTAGCAAGCTCCACGTACACGTTCACCTACACACAAGAAGGAGGGGAAAATTGTTGGGGCTGTATAGGGGTTTGCCTCAGTCAAACCCCCACTTTGGTGTTTCCACCTCCATGAACAGCCAAAAAATCCACGAAGTAGAAAGTATGATAAAGGAAATAGAAATGAAAGAAATGAACACTAGAAAAGATGCTACTCTACTCTATCAAACCACAAAAGGAAAATGAAGTGTTACCACCTCCACCCAAAGGATCTTGAGGCCAATGAAGGGAGAATGCAAACAACGAGCTTGGCAAAGTCGACACGACCACAACAATGACGAAGGGAGGTCTCACACGACTCCAAACTTGCAGCTTCTATGGTAGCACCACATGTACAAAATGGAATGGATGGAGCAACAAGTTGTTTCAATGCTCAATGGAGTGGTGGAAATGCTCAAGTTGTTAGAATTGTGAAGAAGAGTGCTCAAGAGAAGCTAGAGAGTGAAGTGATTTTTGAAGAGATCAAGTGAGTGTGAAAATGAATTCCTTTGAAGACCAAAATGAAAGAGAATAAGTTATTTTCGGGTTGGTTGTTTGCACAGAGGCGTTACAATTCATCCCCAATGAGGAGCGTAACATCCCTGCAGACTCTAGAGGTAGGAATTTTTTAGGGATGGAAGCGCACCACATAGATGTCTGTGCGTCGTACTCGCGTTGCTAATGAAAATTCCCCCACCGACACACAAAACACGTGCCAACTGGATGGAAGGTAGGTGGGTGATGTAGAATTACACCTTCGGATTTAATTTTATAAGGTGAGGGTATTCAAAAGGGGAATTTACACAAGGGGTGCAAATTCACTCCTATACAATTTGTAGGGTAATGGATGTGGTGATGAAAAGAGCAATGATGGCTATTATCTCAGGATAGGGTAAAATAAAAAAACAACAGAAGAAAAAAGGGAATATGGAAGAAGTTGATTTGTCTGGGAAAATGGAGATAAAGGACAACCTTGAGGATATGGTGGATGACCTGAAGAAGGCTTGGAGCCTTATTGAGGATGCTTAATCCTCATTTCTTTCTTTGTTTTTTGATGCCTACAATTTCATGGATTTTTGGCTCTTTAGTTAGGGCTTTATATGCCAGAACTATATTAATATTATCTTTATTTCTATTCTGAACATTATGAATTTGTTGGGTATTGTTAATAGGTTATACCTATATAACCTTATTTTGTGCATCGATCATGATATGGACTGGTTAAAACTCTATTGGATACTTGATAGGTTAATATCTTTTGATTTAGTTGGTATTGGTTGAAGAATGTTTTTGGTTGGTTTGGTGTGGGGAAGTGGATCTCCTCTTGGTTCTACTTTCTCCTCTATTCTATTGTTCTTTCTGGTTGTTGTTCTCTAGATTGTTTTGTTGCTTCTATAAGGGATCAAGGCCCTTTCCCTACTTAATCAATCAAAATCAAGCTTAATTCATTGTATTAATACAAAATCACATAAACAACTAACATGTAATCAATTATAATTTAAATTTATCTTAGATAATTATATTCAGGGTGAACCCACATAAGTGGTGAACACTTTTGTGGAGGAAGGGAAAACTCGATTTTCCCTTTTCACAAAGTGAAGGGGTTCAGCCGAACCCAAGTGTTCGACTGAACCTTTATGTGGGTTCGGCTGAACCCCATTGACTTATGCAATTTAATAATAAAATAAAGGGGTTTGACCAAACTAGGGTTCGGCCGAACCCCCTTAACACAGATTAAAACAAAAAACAAACCCTTCTCTGTCATTTTCACCGAGCAGAGAATAGTGTTCGACAAACAGTGCATGCGGCGAACAATGCGTGCGGCGAACAGGGTGCGTCCAAAGACAAAGCATACAAAGCACACAATTACCTTCACCTTCACCTTCAAGCGAACCCTCCAACACGTCAGCAAAGGTTCTCCATACCTCATATTTGCTCATATTTGCTGCAAAATTCATGGTTTCAATTGCATTTGTTTGAAATTTTTTAAAGCATTTTCAACAAATTCATTATATATAATTTCCTCTATTAAATTCTTTTCAAATATCTACACAAGTTCAATATGCTTCAAATTCTAAAAATTAAAAAAATATCCTATGTGTGAAGTTGTGTTGGTCATTTTCATGAATTTCTATCAATTACCATATTGTTATTTTGATGGATTTGCATACCAATATTTCATCTCTACCATCTCCATTTTTATTTTTCCATTGGTCTATTGGGCTTCATCCTCAAAGTATAATCTTTCAACTAATCTTGATAATCCACTTTCAATCTTTGTTAAATTTATCTAAGTATGGATTCTATTGGACTTCAATTTTATTGTGGTTGTCATGCTAGTAATCCAATCCTTAGTGTTTGTTAGTGACCTAGAATATTTTCTATTTCTAGAGTGTTTGGCTTGACCCTCCATTCAAACCATTCTTGTCTCCATATTCTTTGACCCCTCTTAGCTCTATTTTATTCAAGTGCTATATTTTATAGGATTTTAGACTTGGTTATATCTTACCATACCACTCCCTTTTAAACTTAAAAATCCCAATCCATTTTAATCCAAATGTCTATAAGTATTTTTGCACCAATTTTTTCATCTCTCAACCATCATGTCATTTCAATCATTCCCCAACAAATTCACAATCTTATGATTTGTATTTACTCCTTGTAGTATTGGGAATTTAGTCTTTCCAATCCTTAAGTACCATCCCTTTCTAACCCCTATTATCTTCATCCTCTACTAGTAAAAAAAAATCTTGTGTTTTAGAGTTCTAGAATTGATTCCATGCGTCTAAATTTTTATCCATCTTTTATTTCACAATGTCAAAATCATGATAATGCCATCTTTATATGATGCTAACATCATCAATTTTTAGAGTAACTACCTATTGAGACATACCTACTAACATCATTTTTTCATTCTCCAAAAAATAAAAATATATAAAGCTAGAGGATTCGACCTTATTTTTCCCTAGTATATTATTTCATACTCCCACAAACCCCAACACCTAGTTGAATACTTTTCCTATCTTTTAGAGTCAAACATTTGGCCAAGTTTATATTTTTATAAAAAAATTAAGGTCATATAGATACATTAATCTCAACATCTCGATGATTTGTCCTTTATTAAGGTCATATAAGAAACATTTTATTATAATTGTGTATTATGGACCTCCATTTTTATTTAAGTTTTTTTATGGATTCATGGAATCTTTGAGTTTGTGTTTTTTGTTCTTTATATTAATTATTTATTAGTTTGCATCTAAGACGTGCTATAAAATTATGTTACACTATGTAGTTCATGCTAGGATGAGAAAAATTTCTAAAATAATGTGGGGAATTTAAATTGATTGTGGATTATCAATTAGGGTGAATCATTGGGGTAAAAGGGAATTTGAGAGTGTAAGCTCTAAATGATAAATCCAAGTGCATTAGACTGATTTGAATGTTAGTATTTTATTCAATTCATTAAGGTTTCATGTATTCAAGATAAATTTGATAGTTGAGGGTTGTACATTCTATTCATTTAGAAAGAAAATAAAAATATGTATGTTAGTGTCATATTATCTAGTGAAGTAGGTTTTATTCCATCATCCATAAATTTAGTAATATAAAGCTATAAAATCCCTAGAGAGTGTTATTCAATACATAGTATTTGTATAGGATTTTATATGATACTATATAAATATTAGGTAAATTATTATTGTGATAAACACAATATAATAGATATATATAGGGATGAGTAGCTTGCTTATATCTAGAACTTCACATCATTTGAACTAACTACCAAATTAGATACCTCTTATATACTAAATTAGTTGTGTTCCTATATTTAAGATCTATAGGAAATAAACTTCCAAACTTAGTAAGGCTCAAAGAAGAGGAGGCTTTATCCAAGTCATTCTATCTACTCTAATTTTTCTCCCCCTTAGTCTAAATATATAGGCTACTTCCCCATTGCCTACATTATTCCTAGACTAGGACATTATGGTAGATTTCCTTAATATCTAGATGGTTGCAAGAAAAATACCCAACACCACATCCTCTACAAAAAATAATTCAATAAAAATTTTAAGATATCCATGTCTTCAAAACATCAAGTTATCTATACTTTTTACATTACATTAGGTAAGTTATTCCAATTATTCTCTATGTATTCCTCCTAAAGAGAAAACTTTAGATAATGAAATCTATAATGACATCATATTCTATGAGTCAAATTTTGAGCATACTTACTATTGTGTTTTTGATGTACTTTCCTCTCTTGATTGATATTCTAGTATACTCACCACTATTTTCATGATTCCCAATATATTTTGGTTTTGTAAAGAGAGAAAAATAGTGTTCAAACTAAGAACATTCTTTTAGTGGACCTCACATGATGATAGGATCTAAGGCACTTCTCATCACACAAAATCTCCATCTTGGATCCAATTCTAGACTCTCATACACTACACCCCCAAGATTAAGAAAAATGACTCATACATCATTATATAGAGTAAACACATTTCAAAATATATAAAGTCGCCATTTATATAGAAGCATATGTTGCAAGCATATGTGAAATTATCCAGATTAGTAGTCTTAATGGATTTATTCTAATCATTTTTTGTTCGTACATAATCAAAATCATTGAAAGAGAGAAAAATAGAACCATAACATAGAGATAATCAATAAATTTTGCTACAACTATCAAAAAAAAAAAGAAGAACTAGATATCTTCAATAGCTCAATAAATGAATTAATGTACTTAAGTTATGAGGATCACAAGATTGCCAACTAGGGTCCTATTCTTGTGGATCTTGCTATAGTACAACTTAACAATAAAATTCCTCTAGCATTTCCAAATCTCTCTATCCCTTCACCTCCTATCATGCCACAAAATCTTATGTACAATATATTGAACTTCAAAACATCACACTATGCACTTTGTAGATTATATTAGTTACTATTCTACTAAGTATTTATTTATTCCTCATTAAGAGAAAACTTTGTACAATGAACCACATAATGACATTATCCACACAATTCCTCCACATGAAGAAGGTAGCCCACCTTTTAAAAAAATCCAAATACAAGGTATAACCTTCTCTGCATGTATTCTACTAAACCAATATGAATACACAAGCATTAAATTGAGTTAATCAGTATAATTATTTGACCAAATATTTATTTTTTGAACCTTTATAATACCAATGTTTTCTTGTAATAACTCAAAAAATTATTGAAAAAAATATTGTACATACTATGACGAATGATATCGATCATCAGTAACATGTAAAAATTGTGCTCCCTAACTATCTTCTTATTTTGTTTTTTACTATTAGGGGCATGCCTATATGTGATGTGAACAATAATAGTTTATCTGAATAGAATTGTAATATTAATATGATTCAACTTTTTTTTGTGGCTGCAATGTGTAATTTTATATAAAATTGACTATAGATCTATAATAGTTCCAATTAGGAAAAATCCTTGCACACCTTGACTTGTTCATCTAACCATCAAGAATAGGGGCTATGTATTGCATACTTATAAAAAACATTCTTAAAATCATAAATAAAATTAGGAGTGCTTCTCTTGTGACCAACTCACATCTAGAATCTTCACCTCCACTCTTCAAATTGTATTTTACTATCTCATATCTCTTTTTCTCAAACATTTTATTTCCGAGATCATTTTTCTTCCATAATGGGTACATGATATAAACTTTGATAACCCACCGCATTATAAACGCTTCTCATTTAAACGTGATTTTTACAGAAATTACAATCATTGTGTCTAACACATTAAAATAAATCTAATAAGTCCTTAGATAAATTTGGTATTTTAATTGTACCACACTCTTGTAAAATTTGGTTAGTATTCTAATTCGGAAAGGTCCTCTCTCTTCTTATGTAACTTGGAGATACAATGACTTTCATTTTTTTATGTGTGTTATCAATTTTATTAATATTATCAACAATTGGATCATGGAGTATAATTTTAATATCATGGGGTTCATTTCTACATTATTCAAAAATATTTCTAAATTTGAATTCTTATTTTTCTATGATGTTACTCTTTTCACTCTAGGTGTTTCATAACATTTTGCAACATTTTTGCTTTCATGTTCAACATTTTAATTTTCAATGTTAAGTAATAATGTTTTCCCTTTATTACTAGTTGTAGGAAATAAATCTTAGATGCAACCTTTATCAATGTTTTTTAAATTGTCTTTAATGACACATTTTGTTCTAGAGTGCACACGCACACTTGTAAATTTAAATTTTATAATTGTTTTAGATTATGTTTTTTGTGCAATCTAGTAATGTGAATGTTTTGATTAAATTAAAAACTATGATAGATGTTGAACATGTTTTGTGAACTAATGGTATGGAAATATTATTGATGAGTAGATGAATTATTAGAACTATTTTAGATTTCTATTCCTTATATCTAGATATATTATTTAAACTAAGGTCTCATTGCTCCTTTAGGTACACATACATACATAACATGGATAATGTAGATGCTCCACCTCCGGAATCTTTGTTTGAAAATACCAATAATGAGATTAATAAATTGAAAGACTCATTAGTGCAAAATGTAAACCCCGGGATATATTCTGAACCATGCATGTTACTATTGCACAGTCTTGAAAAACTAAGAGATGAACTTGAGAGGACAAGTGCATTTTCTCTAGATAGAGTAGTTGTTATTCTTTCTTGCATGCGGGAAGAAGTACATGGTGAGGTTCCACTTAAACAAATACAGGATAGTGTGACCAAAGAAATGATAAAAACCAATTTTTTTCCATTTTATCAAAATACACATAAGGTTAGGGGATACCAGGTCACTAGATGTGTTGATCGTGATATGGCCTGATTGATCTACCCACGATTTCTCGCAGCACATGGTCTATACCCAAACAATGACCAGATTCCATTATATTTTGTTCAGCAGTTGTATGCTGAGGTCCATTTGGGCCTCAAAGTCAACTACCTGGACATTCCACCATATGCTAGTCAAGGGTGTGGCAAGATTGCTGACAGACCCACTTATCATCGAGCAGATAGACTGGCCCCAGTGTTTAGGGTATTGGTTGGTGAGAGGTCTCCTACTCTCACCCCAGCTCTAGCCCCCATAGCAGATGAGGTTGTCGTTGCTTCCCAAAAGGAAGCAATTGATACTATAGGTGACATTGCAGTTGCCACCATAGGATATCTACTGATTGTGTAGGTCAGTATTTGATGTCTAGACGTCCCCAACCCACACCATCTTCAGCACAGTGGACCACCATGGATCCTTTCACATCAGCAAGCATCCCTACTCCCATAGATCTTGAGGCACTTATAGGAGATATGTCATGCAGGACTTTGCTTTGTTTGGCTGAGGAACTCTTGGAGACATATGCTTTCATTGCATCAGACTATGGGATCGGTATAGAGCATGTTAGAGATCGTTTGGCACATGGAGGGCATTCACTTCCAAGATCCCATCACTCTCAACCCAACACTAGTGCATGTCAAGATCCACCATCTAATCATTCAATAGCTGCACAGACTATGGGTTTTACTGAGATGTTGGTTGGTGTCAGTTTGTTATCGTCGATGCCATCTCACCTACATAGTCCTCTCCACTCATCATTGTTGGAATGACATGAGATAGATCAGAGGGATGCATATATTGATTCGTCACTTGATCATATAGTTGATATGGTGGAGGCAGCCATTTCAGAGGACTCAAGTCATCCAATATCAGATGATGTGCATGTATGTGTGCATGTGCATGTGCATGTTTCAATTCCTTTATAATTATTTTTAAATTTTAGTTTTAATATAACTAGATATTCATGTACTGATATATATGAATTTATATATTTGTAGGTGGACATACCTAATATCACTCCTAGCCTTGTTCCAGATCGTGCACATCGACATGACTCTATGGATAAATCTGATGCTAGTGGACATGTGAGTTTTAAATTTTTATATATACATGTGTATATGTACATGCATAGATCTAGATACATATTTAATATAAATTATATGTATTTAACACATTGTGTACACCATTTTATTTGCAGGGCTCAGCACATCCATCAGAGCAGGACCGTTCTCATTCAGATGGTCGTTCGACTAGGAGTTGAAATTCATATTAGGCCCTGCATATTAGATGTATTTGCTTATATGATGATCTTTCTAGTATTTGACATTTGATTATCTCTAACTTACATTTGCTATATATGATGATTTTGAGTATTCGACATTTCCTTATATGATGATCTTTAGTATTCCACATTCGATGATCTCTAACTTACATTTGCTTTTATGATATACATACATTTGGAACTTTGCTTATAACATGTTATATGTTTATACATTGATCAATATTGATATGTATACATGTTTATATGATATATGTATACATTCACTTATATTATATATGTATACATTTGATCTCTCTAGAGTAGAATTTTAGGAAATGAATGCCACTTTATAATTAAGTTCATTCACATGTTGATCACAATAAATATTTTGCACATGCATCCCTTGGATATATATTATCTTGAATGTTTTCTTTCTATGTATATAAAAATAGAACCATATACTCATATAAGCATTTAAATATGTACAATAATGATTATAAAGTGCATCATTTAAGCACAATAATAGGAATTAATTCACTAAACTATAATAAAGTATTAATGGACGATAATGAATTTAATAATGGATCTTAATTATGGTATATGATAAAATAATAATAGTGGCTTGACAAAATTATTTTAGTGTCTTACAAGATGATGTTCAAAATAACATTGTTTAAAAAAAAAGAACTTAAGAACGGATTAAAAGAGATGAAAAAAATAATGATATGCCTCAATTAGGTGGAGGAATAAGAAAATATTAGGTGGTTGATGATGATTGGACTGAAGAGATTATTTGTGTAAAAAATACACAAGTTAGCTCTCAAAAGAAGAATTATGAGGAAAATTTCATATAAAATATAGAAGATGATGGAAGAAAAGAAGAGGAGGAATGTAGAAAATGATTTAAGAAAAGTAAAATTAGGTGAAAAATGTGATTGATTGTTTTTGAATGCTTAGTTATGTTGACATGTGAAGATCAACTTTATCTTAATATACATGTAGATTTTATGCACCAAATTATGTAGGATTGAGGTTAAAATGTATCCAATGCATGTAATAACTTATAATAAAATAATAAACAAGAGGAATCCCTAGTATTCAATAAGACATTTTATTTTCTTAGTGGGTCTAAGATGGGACAACCAATAGACACAAAGAGAAGATAGAAGATATGCATTAAGATCTATTGTAAAGAAAGATTTAACCACATATTCTCAATGCAAAAATTGGAATATTTCAACTTAGATATGTATGTAACCAAGTAACCCTAAAATCATGAAATAAATGTTGTACACAACTATACATGAATACATCTATGGATGGTACAAAATCCTACTGCCAAAAGATCTCAAACCAATGAAGGTACAAATATAACTTTGGAAAAAAAGGTGTTAATCCTAAAGAAAAATATGACTTAATGCTTCCTTGATACAACCATAAGTTAACCAATCAAATCATTGTATTCCTCAATTTAATTTAAGCATAAATGTATATGACATATTCTTATACATATGTACTCACTAATACTTATGGGGCAACCATATATTCAACCAATGTAAGTAAATACATGCACAATGAGGAGAATTGTGCACATTTTCACTATTCACCAACCAACACGAAGCATAAACATTCTACAAGACACTTTTGGGATTTTTTGTTTGGTACAACATTCTACAAGACACAAATTTTAATATGTTAGGTTTCTTTTTCTACAACAAAAAAGAAGATTGAGACAACATTCACTTTATATAAATAGAAGACATGGACTAATGAATCAATGATTTTTCTTGGATGTATAGGAGAAGAAACATCTTGAGATGTAGTCATGTAACATCTCCTTGTGTGCCAATTGTATTTTTTTTGAGATGCTAGATTTGGGGGATCATTGAAACTAACACTAAATTTTCTTCTACTCCCACCATCACTCTTCCAATGAATTTTTTTATGACAAGGTTTGCACATTATTTACATAACAAGTACTTGAATTCCATGGAACAAATATATAATTGAAAATATCTACTCAATTTAAGGTTCTCAATGTATTTCAAACCCTAATTTGTGTCCAACCAAATTTAAAACACTTGTCATCAACATATATTCTTAGTAACTAAAACAATCCAAAGTTTAAACAAGTTACTATAAGTTATCATCTTGAACATGTATGTACATGTACAAGTGAACTTGAAAATCATGGATATAATCTAACTCAAACATTCTGGTTCAACCCGCTCTTGAATAACATGTAAATTTTTTTGATGGTCATCACTATCTAGTCTCCATTTTTTTCGTCCACGTGCATGTGGAACTGCATGAAGATGTAGGGCGGTAGCAATTATAAGGTGACTATATTGATATACCTTGTTATCAATTTGATAGTCCACAAAATTAATCCCATGTTGAACAACTTTGACTTGTTTTAAATATATCCCTTGCACAACAATAGAACCTGCACGATAAACATGAACCTGAGGTAATACTTGTGCATGTGTACAACATTTGCGTGCTCAAGGTTTGTACAATATATATTTAATGTTTTTAATGTAATGTACACATGTACACAATGTATATATACAATTTGAAATTCAAACTCGCTTGTGGGAAATAACATTCCATCATTTGTTTTAGGCCGTGTTAGCTTATTCCTCTTTTTTGTGCAACGCAGTAAATAATAGCTAACACCTTCTATGTTTCTAGGCTCTGTTATAACTACAAAAACATCTCCTGTACACCAAATTTACACAATAAAATTCTAAAAAAAATAGAATTGTCTCTACACAAGTTAAAGATCATTAAATTTATATAATATTTAAATTATTGAAAACTTACACATGTACCTTTTCTAACCAATCCTGAAATATGGTCATAATCAATTGAAATCAAAGGAATGTCTTGAAATATTTCATCCTCATTTTCATCATATGTGTTTGAAACAAATAGTGGCACCATATCCCATTTACTAACATATTCAAGTTCTTCATTGTTGCATGCATGAGAGTTTCCCACAATGCACTCAGTGCAGAAACAAGAGTAATCTCTCGTGTATAATGCCCATCCAGGGTGACTATTTGAACTCATAACACAATGCAAAGATCTTGTTTTTTCTACCCTCTTACATCCATGCATTGATCTTCTATCCACACCTAGATATTAAATGTAATTGAAAAAAACTTATATGAACTTGAACATGTGTGTATATATGTATACATGTGTAAATTTTAAATTTAAATAAATTTATTTTTTTTAAATGTAATTTATACATACCTGATATCTTCCAAAACACTCTATGTGGAATGTTTCAGTTTGTTCTTGAAGATGTGTCAACCTCATTTGATGCAAAGTGTTTCTTGCACCATTCAACAACATCATGTGCATCATCTATATGATCTTCTGAATAACTCATTTGATGCTTTCTTAAAGCACATTTGATGCAAGCTCCTACGCCATCATGTTCACCCTTTCCATGCCCACTCTCAAAGAAACTCCAAACATGTGGTATGTTGTAAATTTTATGATATCTAGAAAGTGCATAAAATGGTCATGATGATTTGAATTGTGCCGCACATCCATCTGACCATACAAATTTTTTTTCAAATTTTACACCCCTGCTTCTCAAATTCTCAAAAAAACATTTTGTAAAACAATGTTGTACAAAAAGTGTGTCATGCTCTTTATCATCACTAATATAAAAGTGATATTCTTTCTTGATGGTTCATTGTTCATTTGTACTCTCAACACCATCTAATTCCAATTGTGCATGTCGATAACACACATGAACCATAATATTGACCTATTTTGAAAAGTAATATTCTGATTGAATCTCTTTTTGATGTACAAAAGAGTAATTTTCTGCAAAGTCAACTACTGATAGAACTGTTCCAAGTGGGAAAGTATCTCTTAATGTTTGAAATTGATGTGCTTTCCACTTAGCATAAAAGGAATGATGTATGTATGGTTGTATCAATTTTTCAAAATCTTCCATAAATTTCCCAATAGGTATTTCCTCTTCTACATAGTTTAACCTTGTGGATTCTTTCCCAAAATTTGTTTGAAACTTTACATACTTGTAACTTTTGCAATTTACTATCTTTGTTAGGTCAACATTTTCATTTGTTGAAGGAAAGTTAGCCAAATTTCCACATGTTTCACAGAGTCCTTTTATGGATTTTATTTGAAGTCCATTTTCATGATCACATAATAGATCCTTTATGAACAAACTTACCTGTTTAGGAGGTGCCTTTTGAAAACCATATCTTTCTTCTCTCATCTTTCGAAACACCTAATAGTAGAGATCAAATTCAATGTGATAACAACAACAACAAGTTTCAAAAAACTTGTTTATATTCACATAGTATGGCTTTAACCTTTCAAACATTGTTTGCCCAATCTTTATATGAGGATACATATTACAAAAGTTCATATACATCTCAAGCTGTGTTATGTCTAGCCAATGTTTAATATGTTCTTCATAAATACCAGGTCCAATCCTGCACCTCATAACATCTCTAGTATTTGATGACGGATGGATCTGATCATTCCAAAAACTTGAGATCAAGTTCCTAACAACATCTTCAATCCTGTCAGAATGAGGAGCTCTACACATAATTGTCCAATTTCCTTCAGAACTATCATCTAAAACCTTTCTCTTTTTCTCATATTTTATTAGTGTGGTTCTACTATAACCAAATTCAGTGGAAACTGCTGACATTTTTCTTTTTTTGGATATTTCTTTATTTAAAACAAATGTCAAAATCACCTTTCTTGCAATGGTTTTATCCACTGATCAAGATCCTTTCCCAATGGAATCTAAACCTTTTTTTACATTTTCAACAATATCTTTTTGCAGTCTCATGTGTTTCCTCTTATTCGATGCAGAATGTACACCCAACAATTGTAATGACTCTTTCAGCTCATCACAAAGAAGTAAACATGATAACAATTGGGTTTTTTCAAGTGTTTCAAGATGATTGAAATGATAATGGATTATTCTATTAACATATTTAGTCATTGACCTCTTGTATTTTTAGGTTGGTCGGCATAACATTTCAGTTTCTCCATATCCACTTCAAGTAAATGATCTAAATTTCTATAAGAAATTTGTTTCCCCACTGTTTCAGCTACTTTTATATGCTCATTCATTGGTGTAGAAGGAAGTGATCCCGACCCCTCTCCAACATGCATTGTTTGAACTCAGGCCTCCTCCCTATCTTCAAGGTCCATGTGTTCTTCAATTGATTCATTTCATCCAATATCTAGATTGGGCTCGACTTCTGCTTGAGAACTTCCTACTTGTTGAGCCATTTGTACATGTCACAAAATATTGTGCAAAGAAAGTGAGAGATGGTGATATATAAGTGGAGTTGAACATATGAAATCAAATGAAATCAAAGATTCTTGAACTTAAGAATTCCATGGAAAAAATGCATTTGAAAAGGATATGATTCTAAGATGGGATATATGAAAATGGTATGATATATGATGTGATAAGCTAAGAATGCAAGAGGTCAAATGCAACTCTAGGTCCAAATTTGGTTACGATGCAAGACTTTACTTGTGTTATGATGGATAAACATAAGGGAACAATGATCAAGAGAGGGTATGCAGGAGATGATTGGCTCCAAAAGGATTTCCCTAGACATGCAAGGATAATGGTATTTTCCCTAACTTGAAAGTCCATGATAAACCTTAAGTGATGTGGGCGATAGATAAAAAATGGATTGGTTTTGAGACCTATGAAGAGTAGTGGAACTCGTGCAAGAGCTAAGGGTTTTATTTGATCAATGATGACTATGCAAATGACTAAATTCATGGAATGTATGCAACTTGGAAAGTTTAGGCATGATATGATCTTGATATATATGCAAGGGGTTGTACATGCAAGACCTAGGTGAAATGATATATATGTATACACAGACTATGTGATATGATCTATGTATGCAAGAGTAGGAATATGTAAGGACTAGGATGCAATGAAAAGGATATAATTCTAAGATCTAGGATATATGAAAATGGTATGATATATGATGTGATAAGCTAAGAATGCAAGAGGTCAAATGCAACTCTAGGTCCAAATTTGGTTACGATGCAAGGCTTGACTTGTGTTATGATGGATAAACACAAGGGAACATTGATCAAGAGAGGGTATGTAGGAGATGATGGACTCCAAAAGGATCTCCCTAGACACGCACTTGGATAATGGTATTTTCCCTAACTTGAAAGTCCATGATAAACCTTAAGTGATGTGGGCGATAGATAAAAAATGGATTGGTTTTGAGACCTATGAAGAGTAGGGGAACTCATGCAAGAGCTAAGGGTTCTATTTGATCAATGATGACTATACAAAGGACTAAATTTTGAACATGGAATGTATGCAACTTGGAACTTAAGCACAATATGATCTTGATATATATGCAAGGGGTTGTACATGCAAGACCTAGGTGAAATGATACATTCTATGTATGCAAGAGTAGGAATATTTAAGGACTAGGATGCAATGAAAAGGATATGATTCTAAGATGACATATATGAAAATGGTATGATATGATGTGATAAGTTAAGAATGCAAGAGGTCAAATGCAACTCTAGGTCCAAATTTGGCTACGATGCAAGGATATGACGTGGATGGAGGACTAGGATATGATGTGGATGGAGGATTAGGATATGAAATGATTGGAGGACTAGGATATGACATGAATGAAGGACGAGGATATGATGTGGATGTTTGGTTTCCCTTATCAAGGTTAGGGTGGGTATGACTAATGGAAGGTTTTTGTGACTTAGTGTCATGGGTGGTGTTAGGGGACTCTTGATAGTTTGACTATATTGATTTAGATTTGGAGGATGATGTTCATTTGTTCATGTTGTCTGAAAATAGTTGGCAAACACATGGTGTTGTAAAAAATGAAAATCAACCACATAGAAGACATTTACAAAAAATAAATCCTAAGGCTGCGATAGTATTCTTATGGATACCACGAACCGCGTATCCTTAGTGAATGAATTTCAGAAGCTTAGCCCCATGGGCTCCCCCTTACATTGCACTCACTTCTCAGGGCAACCAAGCTTCCAATCTCCATGAAACTCCCATGACAGATTGATCATTTCTACTAAGAACTACACAGGTGCGAGTGCCTTGGCAATGACCGTTGCTGCACCAAAGAATAGAAGGTTTGTGGTTTTCTAAAACAAAGGATTTATTTCAGGCACCCGTTCAGAAGGCCACACGAGAGGCATTATCATTCCAGTCTGTAGAGGTTAGGGTCTGCAGGTTTTGACGCACCACAAGGGTACTAGGGAGTCAATTGCTTGTCCGTAGGAAGTTCTGTAATGCTAAGCTTTCCTTAACATTCAAATTTATATACCGGTTGGGCGTCGCTTGGCTTTATCACGTTCCCAGTTTGAGTCGCTTTGGGGTGAGTACTTTTTCCCACCAAAGTAGGCCCAAGATCTAAGGCTTAACAAAAGTGAACCAAAATATTCATAGTTCAATTGATCTTTGTTTAAAAATAAAGAAAAAGCACATGAATATTTCAGATCACACTCGCATGGTGTTCTTTTAAAACCAAAATCAAAATGTGAACAAACAAAGAATGCACAAGGTTAATTTTATCCATTTGTAGTGTTTGTTAAGCAAACCTGGGTTAATTTTAACCGTTTGTAGTGTTTTCTATCTAAGAGTTAATTTTAAACCCAATGAAAAATAAAGTGTGTTGTCCTTTTTAACCCATATGCATTTGCATGTTTGTTCTTTTTTAACCAATGCGTGTAAAATGCAAGTTGTAAAGAAAAAAAACAATTAAAATAATATTTAGCTAATTCCAGCTGGACACATGCTAAAACAAACAGATTAGTAGCACAAACAAAAAAAAAAACTCTAATCTAGAAATAAAAAAAACAAGAAAAAAATAATGAAAAAAAAGATAGAAAACCGGGACAAAAATCTTAGATAGCACGTTGTAAGTCTATGAGCCTCTTTGTACCTAAGTAGATAGTCAAGATCTAGTAAATTTAAATATTTTATTTTTCTTCTAGATAAGGTATCCCATTACGAGAGATTGTTAGGATTTGTGTCTCAACCTTCAATCCCTATCTATTAATACTGAACAAAATCTAATTTTCAAATTATAAAACAACAAATATATATAAATTTCAACACTCATAATTTAATTTTTGGCTTGGAACATGTTAGAATAGATATTAATTCTAAGAACATGATAATTACAACAAAATGCATCTCTTTCACATCTTAATATTTTTAAATGGGCACAATCATATAGAACTCATTTTTTATGGATGAAAAATATATTAATAAACTTGGGAGTAGATGTTAAAATTATTCTTAAAATAAATTGGGAGGAGCTTGGGAAACCAAATTTACATGATACTTCCTATGATATAGTACTAGATGAGGGAGAAGATCCAAAATTTTCATTAGCACATGGTATCTAATATAAAGGTCTTGAACCTATTGGGTTTAAAGGAAAAATAAACTTTGTGGTGTTTGAGATTCAAAATGACTCTTTGGTGCTTTTAAAATTTTGTTTAATCTCAAATTGGTTCATGTAGAATGTAATGAAATCTTTGACTCCCAAAAAGAAGAATTAACATTTTATACATCATGGAGGGCTAGATAGTGCATATATCTTTGAATATGAATATAGATTAAGATTATGATAAGAATCTATAGCAAAAGAAAGAGATGTCTAGAAGAAGATGACATATTTAGATGGCTATATTCATTGAGGAAGCTACCTAAGAAAATATCATAATCACAAATTTTCATATTTCTTCTTGTAGATTCATATCTCTCTTGGAAATGCTTGTTGATCCATCTTCTCAAATTTTCTTTTTTCATATATCTAAGGGATGCACTTATTGCTATAGATTTTTTTTTTTTTTATGTTGCACTCATCTTAGTTCTAGATGCACATAGGATAAGAGCACAACCATATTAATCTAATGTATTTTTATTTGATTATTTGTGGAGGTAAAAATACCAAATTAGGGGTTTGACAATATTGGTAAGATAACCAAAATTCACCCCTTTCCCTTTGTGGAACTAGCTACATGTATTCTTGGAAATCTCTTCATATGAAGGTTTTGTGTCTTTTCCTATCTATCATAATTATATTATCTTAGAGTTCAGTTTAAATAACATTATGACCATTTTATATCATTTAATTTATTTTATAAAATTTATGTGTTATTCTACTATTTAGTTTCTTGTTATTGGTTGTGTATTTTATTCTTATTTTATAGACTTTCAATTTTTTGCATAAACTGGTATTTTTTATGTACTTGACAAAAATCTATGTAGTCATATAGAGGTCTTAATGTAGTCATGCTACCATCTAGGAAACATGATTTAATTTTTATTATCTTCTATTGATTCATATTCTAGATTCCTATCACATGATTCAAGATATCTATTTCTCAACTTTCATTCTAGGTTTTTCTTTGTTTATAATTAAATCCCATTTTTAATATTTTGTTTAATAAAAATATAGTACTTTTTTTTATAGGAAAAATAAGTTTGCATAGTTTATATAGGTGAAACCAATTTAGATAAGACCATTTACACTTGTTGATTTATCTATTTTGGATAGTATTTTTGTGTTATTAATCTTATCTAGGAATAAAGTTAGTTAAAACTTTCAACTTTTTATTTAGGTAATCAAATTCAATACATTTTTATTTTTACTATCAATATGTTTATTTTTTTATGAATTATTTCATTGTTATGAAGAATTTTCTAATTCTAATGTTAGATTATGTGTTAGAAAATTTAGAAAATATTATTTTAGATACATATTTCTACATTATATGTTCCTCGCATATAAACTTATTTAGTTAATGTATGTTTTATGTGTATATTCATCGTACTTGTTAAATCTATCATAATCCAAAAATAGTTATTGTTAACTAATATGATTCTATTTATTATAATATTAATAATTTTTACCAATTTTTGTGTGTTTGTGGGGTGTTTGAGCTATCCCCGCCTTCTCAACTAATTATCACTATTTAAGTTTTTTAGATGAGTTTAGAAATTATTTTTTGTTGAATTATCTTGTGTCATCTTCTTTTATCCAATTTGGTTATACATAATGATTTCCCTACTATTGATTTTCATGTATTGATACAAAGGGAGATACCAAGATAGAGGAGGAAATACTGGTGAAAGATGGTGTTTCTACCATATCTATATAATTGATGATGCACAATTGGATGAAATAAATATAATAATTTAAAGAATGACATAAACATAGATAGATGCAAAATTGGGTGCCACAAAAAAATACAAATAAAGAGAATATATTGTAGATCAAAACTAGTAAAATATTTAGTATAAGGATTCATAAAATCTAGTGATAGCTTGCAGATTTTAGTTTTATAGAACTCATTGATGATGTGCATTTGAGTTTTCATTTCAAAAAAAATGATATGAGGAACCTTCAATTTTCTTATATATCAATTATTTGATGTATTTTGATACATTTTTCCTTGTTGCTAGATAAAACATATGATAAACCCACTAAATTGTAAATAAATAAATTTACCCATATTTGACGAGAAAAATAAGAAATAAACACGTACCTTGTTTCCTTCTATGATAATTTGTCAAATTTTGTTTGCATCTATTTTCTTCTTTATCTTTTGAAAATTTTCGTTGAGCTTTGTTTTTTCTTTTTGCTTTTTCTCCCATTTTCTTCTTCAAAATACAAATGATTGATTTAAACCAACAACAATTTTTTCTCCAAAATGCAAAAAATCTATCACAAAAACTTGAAAAAACTTGAAAAAACTTAAAAAAACTTATAACAGTAAAAACAAATGCAACAATAACAAACATTATCAAAATATTTACAACAATAACAAACATTAGAAAAATATTCATCATTTTTTACCTGTAAAATGTCTTTTTCGGTTGACAGGGTTGGAAGCACAAGGGTCATCGTCATTTACACAGGAGCATGGAAAAACACAAACAAACTTGGAAAAGATGTTTGACTTCCGGATGTATAGTGAGGGGGTTCGGCCGAACCAATTTTCTGGGGTTCGAACGAACCCCATTAAAATAAGTTTTTTGATTATTTTAAAGGGGTTCGGCCGAACCTATGTTCGACCAAACCTATTTAAAAGGTTCGGCTGAACCTATGTTCGACCGAACACCCTTATTTCCCAATCTCCCAAAAAATTTTTTTTTTTTATAGAAAATTGTCTTTTGAAGCTCAATTTGAAAATGAAAATGCAGAAGACTTCAGAAACCCAGCTAGAAAATGGTAGTCTTCAAAACGAGCTATCCAATGAATTAAATTTTAATATGTTTTGGTTTTATTATGTATTTTATTTTTTAGTTTTATTAAACATAGGTTTTTCACCGAAAATGAAGCTCTCTTGTCTGCACATGTGGAAAAATAGCAGATTATCAAAATAAAAATTTTAAAAATAGGCTAAGGCTGGGTATTGCTATATCCTTGATCCATTAAAAAAGAAAAAATTAATTTCGATACATACATAAAAATTTATGTTGTATACAGTCCGCCTATGTCTGAATTGCAATTGGTTTGACTTCGAAACTTGATTAAGAAAAAAAAATTCAATAAAAATCTATGAGACCAAATGCAAGTGCTAGATATCGTAGTTACAAATCTAAATTTAAAAAAATTAGAATTTTATCCTTTAAACAAAAAAATTTATGTTGTATACGGTGAGCATCACTTTTTAAAAATGTTGTTTTCTGAAAAAAACCAGTTTTTGTGGGAGATGGAAAAAAAAGTGCAATCTGATTCCAAAAATTTTGAAAAAAATATTTTTAGAATCTATAGACAAAATGTGATGAGACTCTAGTTTTCATCATCTTCAAATTCCTCACGGTTTAGTCGCTATAGGTGCCCAAATATGAAGATTTAGTAAAAAATAATAATTGCAGTGTCCAGTTTGCCCAAAAATTGTAAACCACTATTGTGGGATCACCCTTCATTATAAAATCAATACATAAATATAGATAATTAAAATTTGTAACTCTAATCTAACAAATATGAATAAATTTATAATTAATCAACCAATACATTTTTCGTAACTAGTAATTAATTATTATTCTAAATATATCAATGTTTACATAATCTATTATTAAAACAAGGTAAAATTAAATACATTCACGAGTGTTTTGTACAAACAAGTTTATTAAAATAAGAAAGAAGAAGAGGGAAAAGAGTGAACCTCACATTTATGATTTCTAATATTCTTTTACAATATTATTAATTCATAATTATCCTTCAAGATGATTAATTAATCATCTACACATATTAAAATATAATTCATCTGATTTTATATTTTGGTTATGTAATTATTATAGTTGAAATATATTTTTATGTGTAAATCCTTATTTTGGATTTGGAGATAAATAAACTAACTATATTTCTAGTTGGAAAAGTGAAAAAGAGTAAGATTTATTATCTCTAGTAGTATCATGAATGTGCACAAATTAAAAAATATTGTTTAAATGTAACTTATGATTTAAATGGAATAAATTATTATTTTAATAGTATATAGTTTTCAAAAACATTATGCAATGAGGAAGAATAAATATATTTTAATATAATATAAATAATGTTATATTATTTTTTATTTTTAGGTTTTAATTTAGGTTGACAAGAATAAAGAGATTGATTAAAGAGAATTTTAATTTTAAAATTTTCATTATCAACTTTATTATGCAATTTATAGAGAAAATAAATAAAATAAGTTATTGAAGTTTTTTATTATGAAATTTTGAACTATTAATGTGATTTGAATTGATTAATTCATATTTGATGTTTTCACCAAATTGTTACAAAGAATTGAGGTAGGATTCTTGTCATGAAAGTCTATAGAAAATATTTAATTTGGTTAATCAATAGATAATATTTTAATGAAAATAAATTTATTTGTTCATCAGATTATATTTTAAAATAATATAAAAAAATTGGATTCGAAACTTAAGATAATCAAGTGGTTTACGGAATTAAAACATATATGACTTAAGATTGAACCTAGATATTAAGAGGATTCAAATTATTATTTTTATTGAAATTCTATTTTAAAATGGGTGATTGGTGAAAATCATAAATTAGCTTCATACAAATATAAATAAATAAAGCAACTTCCCCATAAAACTAGGGTAAATAAATGTAAATGGTAAATAAAAAATAATTCATCCTAGATAAAGGAGTTGGAATAGAATATGTGTGCTTGATTAGATTAAAAAAGCAATGACAAACATATTTATGTAGATGTTGATGAAGAAGAAATATATTTGACTATAATAGATGACTACCTCTTAAAACTAGAAATTGGATTTGAAATGATTGAATTAATATCTAATTATATTTTTTAGTTTTGAAACTATATATGAGCTTAGATTGTGCTTTATGTATATAAATGTAATCTTTATACCCACATATTTATCCTTTAACTTAGGTACTTGACATTTCTACATATATTTGACATTGATTTCTTTAGACCTTCTATACCTATAAGTGGAGATTTAGCTTTGGTATCTGAACTTATAACAAGAATTAGTAGTGTAGATAAACATCTTTGGTATCTTTCCAAGCAATGATATTCTTCTTGTGATAATCCAATGTATCTAATTTAACTATTTTAAAAGATTTATAAGATAAAAATTAGTAACACTAGTAAGTTTTCTTTGTCTAAAATTATTATTGGTTATTGAGGCTTGAGAGTTAATATGAATGGAATGTAATACAATAGATATTAGAAATATGATTTGACGATGGATTGGGGAAAGAGATAATATTTAAGGATATATAATGATGAATGCATGATCATTTGTGATAGATTTATGTAATGGGGTTGTACTAATAATGAGTGGATTAGGGTTTCTTTTTTTTGTGAAATGTTCAAATGTGTTGGAAATTATTACATCATTAGTTATTTTAAATTAATAAATAGATGCTAATTTTTAAGTTAGGAAATAATAGTTAGTAACAAATACATAAAGTTAGTTTGATATGGGAATGTAGAACTTTAAAATGTGGATATGTTGAAATATAATATTATCATAAACATCAATTATAGTTTATGTTTTACTATGCAAAACTGATTTGATTTGGTTTTTGTTCTACCATATTTTAAAATGGTATCAGAACAATATTCGATCGTGTGCTATGAAGGACAAGATCACTATTGTCCTATAATTTATGTTTTAGTATGAAAAATGATTTGATTTGATTTTTTATGTTTGCTCTATCATATTTTAAGATAATATCAGAACAATCAGTGCCATGGAGGACAAGATCACTAGTGTCCTATAGTTTATAGTTTATGTTTTAGTATGAAAAATGATTTGATTTGATTTTTTGTGTTTGCTCTACCATATTTTAACATGATATGAAAACGATCAATGCCATGGAGGACACGATCACTGATGTCCTATAGTTTATGTTTAGTATGAAAAGTGATTTGATTTGATTTTTGGTGTTTGATCTACCATATTTTTACATGGTATCAGAATGATCAGTGCCACGGAGGAGAAGATCCCTAGTGCCCTATAGTTATGTTTTACAAAGATAAATGATTTGATTTGGTTTTTTTGGGTTTACTCTACCATAGCGAACCCGTGCTATGGAGGAGAAGACCACTAGTGCCCGCGAGTGAGAAAAAAAGTGGTCTTGAAGAAGGAAATAATGCCTACAATGTAGTGAGAAGTGTTTGCTATGAACGTCGTATAATGAAGTTTTGTCAGGTATTTCGAGAATTCGATGCAGAATACAAGTGTTGGTGTGCATTGTTGTGCATGGGAAGTTTTTATCGGGCATATGTAAGAGAAGATGTGCAAGGGATATCAATTTCCATTGTTTAATTGTGAAGGCGTTGAAGTTTAAACTGCTTTAAGCATGGCATGAATTTTTCTATGGCTTGCATGTACACTGTACAACACATAGAACAGTAAGGCGTTAGAAATCTGCAGATATCAATAAACTCCATGAAGAGGCACTGCCAGGTGTGTCCAAAAAACCACACAGTGTAAAGTTGGTGTAATGTTTGTGATGAACTGTGAAAAGGCATATCAAAACAAAGGAGATTCATTGAACTCGCAGGCGGGTTGACGCTTGGAAATTTTCTGAGTGTAGAGCTTAGAGAGGGAGGAGGCCGCGCATGGAGCATTGCATAATTGAAAGTTCTTTACATCTGCAGGCTAGTCATGCCATTTCATAGGTTTAAGGTAAAAAATTAATGAGTTTACATATAAATTCTAGAAAGGAAGTATAGGTGACAAATGTGTGGATGATATCATTGGATCCAATCGAGATTACGTTTGGGTCTTTTTTAATAGCACCAAGTTAATATTTGCATTTTCTATGGTCTTGCAGTCCAACTAATAACAGGTAACTGGTCATTTTCTTGGTAAGTTGAAATTTTATGCTTGGTGGTTAGTATGTGACAGCCGCTTACATTGAGCTTAATATGGTGATTTAAATGCCAAATGCATGAGATAAAAGGGTTTAGTGTAAAGGGATCTTTACTTTTTAAGTCGCACTACACTTCTTTCCTGTTATTTTGTATTAAGGATTTGTTTGTTTAGGAGTTATAAGTTGAAGTGGGATTATAAGGTGTGAAAGGGGAAGCTATTGAACTGAAATAAGAGTCTGTATTAAAGGGAGATTTATTCTTAAAACTTTGTAATTGGAGTCATAATGAATTTTTTTATACATATAATGGTTATATATATTGTTTGTATCTTCAAGATCATTTGTGCTACATTTGATAGGTGTTTGAAGGTTGTCGAAGGTTCAAGTGGATAGAGTGTAACAAAGTCCAACCGAAGGTTGGAGGAAATGGAGGCAAGAGGACATATATCATCTCAAGATAGCTTCTCACACAAGGATGATTCATTGCATGAGAAGCATTTTTTTCATATTTTTTCTCTTCATGGAGCAAGGGGTGCTTGGATTTTGTTGATGATTCTTGTGAGTGTCGTTGATGTATTCACTTTTGGTTGAAGTTGTTTTCTACAATAGAGGAGGGATTGTTTCCACGACATTGGAGGAGAGTATTGACAAGCTCGGATGAGATGCAGACTCTTAGAGGAGAGTCGTTATTTCATGTGTAGCACTAAGGAGGTATTTTGACACACTCAAAGGAGATGTGGACTTTCAGAGGAAAGTTGTCGTCTCATTGTGCAAGGAGGATGGGGAAATTTTATGTTCTCTCATGTTGTGTAGAGGTTCACAAGTTCTAAATTTAGGAGATCCGTTGATGGAGCCATTTTGCTGTTTCTTGGGTCAGCAAGGAGGATTGGTGAAGACATTTAATCAAAGTCTCCATAAGGGTTGTTGTGATCAACTCTTGTAGTGTTCCACCCTTTGTTCGGATTGATGTAATAAGGGTGAGATGTTGGAAATTATTACATCGTTAGTATAGTTTAAATTAATAAATAGATATCAATTTTAAGTTAGTAAATAATATTTAGTAATAAATAAATAAAGTTAGTATTAGGAGTTTCTCATAGTTAGTTTGGTACAAGAATGTAAATACTTAAAAATCCAATTATAGTTTATTTTTTACTATGCTAAAATGATTTGATTTGGTTTTCTACGTTTGTTCTATATTTTAATATAATGATGATGTCATTTTATAACTTACATACAATTTAAAACATTTGGCATGGGAAAAAATGGATAAAAATTAATTAGAAGATAATCATGTTGATCTGAAGTATTTTTTAATCTAGAGGTTCAAATTCACACCAGAAAAATAGAGGTCATTTTCATGCTTATAAATTTTACTTGGGAATGTGAATTAATATTCAAAAAGCTAGTGAATGTAGTAAGGGTTATACTATATTTTTATATTGAAATTAAGAATTTTAGGTCACAAGGAGACTAAAATAGTTAAAATAGTGTGCTATGACCAATTACTTAGGATACCCACACAAAGAAGTATTAACAAATGGTAGAAGTGTAAGATATGCAATTTTAATCAATACACATACATACATACATATGCATTCCATATTAAATAAAGATCCATTTCAAGATGAATTAATTTTTACTAAACTAGGTATTTAGAATATAAAAAATAATCAATCTAATTTAGAGTTTAATCCATTTTTAAAGTTTGGAAATTAGGAGGGGTAAAATTAAAAATTATTCAATTTTGATTATGGATTGGTATTTGTTTGAGTTTTTATCATAACTTTTAAACCTTGGCTAATTATTTCTTAATATTATATTATTTAGTAGAAGAATGAAAAATATTGAGCTAGGTCATTCTTAGAATTGTGTACATTGTTGAATGTGCCAATGGGTTTGACCTTTTCCCCCTAGATATAAATTTCTTCCACAAAATAAAACTTTAAATATACTTTCAAATCCTATCCATGGAAACAATATATGTAATTCCCACACCACCCCCCCCCCCGGCAAAACTTGGTTTCCTTGTTATCTAGAATCTATGTTTGAAAATGTGTGTCTCGATGAAAACCATTCAAGACTTTTCTAAGAGAGGGTCTTCTCCTCATGCAAAATGCTTCAATCTAATTTAACATTTTTCAAACAAATATTGTATATTTGTATTATAAAGCCATGCGAATTTAATTTTCTAATTATGATTATGTAACTATAATATAGCTCGTCTATCTATTCCTAAAGTATTGTAATGAATTATTGTTTTTCCTTTATACAATACCTTAAAGTAGTAAAAATATATTGCACTCAAGTAAGAAAGTAACAACTAATTGGAAATGATTTATCTTCAAATCATTTAAAATTTTAATTTTGAAATTTTAAGGGTCAAATATGTGTTTATATGTTTAAACAAGGTTCATTTATGAGCTTGTAAAATTGCATACAATGATGAATGCATAAACTACAAATACAGTCTAGACCCTTGGAATGTGCAATGTCAAAATTAGTAGAGGTTCAATTAAATTTCTGACATTTATAAAAATATAGCTTGTATGATACACATTACACTTAGGACAACTAGATTAAGGTGAGTTCAAAATAAAGGGAATAATACAAGGTATATAATTTTCATCCTTATATCTCCCCCAAACTTTGAATGCATATGAATTAATATGGAGATGCATGTCATAGTAAAATAAGCAATCAATATCAAAGTAGATATTTATATGCTCATAAAAATAATATGGATGAGGTTAACAACTCCATTCATACTCCTCCCAATGAGTGTTCCATCATGAAACTTATAAAAACATAAATATTATAATGAGTTACAAATAATATTAATTTTAAATGGATATTTAAACAACAATTACTTAACTAGTGATGAATAAAACATAGAATATAAATAGAGATAAATGGCATGAATTCATATTGTGAAGAAGACATGATTGATGGTATGAAGTATGTAAATTGAATATAGAATGAAGTAATACAAAAGGGAATGAAATTATAAATGGAATGGAGTAAGGTGAGATGAAGCTTGCAAAAATAACATGAATCCCAGCAACATAAAATGTAAAAAATATCATAGTTGTAATGGTGTGAGGCATATCACCACAATCATAAATATTAAGGAAATTTAATGATAATATATGCCCCTTTCAATTGGTTGTATATAAGAGATGTGAGGAATTGGAGGATAGGAGAAAAATTACATGTAAAAGATATGATTATGTAAATGATGGTAATTGTGGATATTAATAGCATTATGTGATAGTTAATCAACAAGATATCAAGATGTGAATGTACAAGCACATGTATCAAAGAGTAATATGATGCCCACAACATTACCCCTAATGGCGAGGACAAAATGTCAAGATAGATAAATCATTTATGCACAAAGACATATCATGTAAAATACAAGCATATAAGTACAAACATGCAACATGTAATGCCTAGAAGTATGTAATCATCAATTACGATACATAGTCCTTACAAATTTAAGAATGAAATCACATGAATAAGATCACTTAAATTCAAGTACAAACAAATGATGTCATGCAAATGAGAGACTAATAGAATAAGGATAGGTCCATAAGATCATGGAAAGAATTGAAATCTACCTATTATGAACTTTTTCTTGTCTAAAACTTGTTTTCCTTGCTATGTATAATTTGTGTATAAAATAGGTAGTGTTTAAAAATACCTTTCAAACTTTGTTAGGAAAGTGTTGAAAAAGCAACATATATGAAAGCTAGAGGTTCAAACACACAAATCAATCAATCAATCATATTCAACATTAATTGATTATAACATTCAATGGATTTATATAGCCATTCAACCTACTAACTATCTAAACTACCTAACAACTAACTAATAATTAACATCTAAAAAATTAACATTAATATGTTAATTTATTTATTACACCTTCTATGACATGCACTATGTGATTTCTAGCACTCCCCTTTAGTGTTAACATAGAAACTTTATTCTAACATTTTATAGATGATTGGTTTTGGTTGGTAATTGTCTTCGTCTTTTAAATTGTTGCTGAGATCCATCTATTTATATCTCCTCTTTAATTATCGATTTCCACTAATGAGATATCTAATTACAATAAAACCTTTTCAAACTTATCTTTATAAATTCACCCTTCACAAAAAAAAAAAAATGCTATTTCATGGAGAAAATACAATTTCAGTATTGAAACTTTGATACTTGACTCACTGTCTATTGATTAGGAGAGGGTGAAACCATCTAATCAAAAGCCTTTCTACCTCCAGACTAGACTCATTCATCAAATAATAATTAAATCCAATAAGGACAAAGACATGCATCATAACAACCAGTCTACCGTCAATATGTTCACCAAAAAAACTGGGTTAGTGGATAATGTTGGGGCCTTCTGTAACTGGAAAAATCATTCAAGAAATAAAGGTCAAAGATGAAGAGTAGAAAGTCAGTTGCATAATAGTACATGTCTAGACATGCTAAAACCCATCATTTTTCTGCACATCACTTCTTTCCACCACCGACATCCACTACTTTACTTCTAAGCTTGTCTCCCTTCGGTTTCTTCCTTTTGATTATTAACAGAGATGGAAAAATAGTCTTCTGAAACAAGTCAATAAGCAATAAAAGGATTGGTAGTTTCAATACTTTTTCTTGTAGTTCCTTCCCCATATGCATATCATTTTTCCATACAGAATATTTTCCTATGTTGACCTACCATTGTAATAAGCTACGACAAATTTGAAACCAATTTAATGGAGCTGCTCTTAGCTGGAAATCAATAGACCCTAAATCAAACACGGCTTAGAAAAGATGAAATCTACCCCTTTTTATGTTTAAAAGAACCTCTATATGGGACACACCCATTAACAGACACGAACCTTTCCTTTGTTTATGAAATTGTCTCCTTTAAAACAGTGCATGCCGGTCACTGGAAATGCAAAATCTGTTTAAAATTACAACTTTGTAAATAAAATAAAAAATAAACAAATGGTTGGTCTTTGGATTGGGATGGAAATAGTGACAATCTATAGCACTTTAAGTTCGCTAGAATGAAAATGCATCTTCCTTTTCCTCAACTACCTTAAACTATCTTAATTTCTTGTAGTCTTCTACAACACTTAGATTTTTTTTTTTTTTTTTTCTATACATGAAAAAATTGTGAACAAAATGAAGGGAAAATAATAGAAAAATTGAACATGATGGAGAGAGGAGAGGATGTAGATAAATGATGTATGCCAAAGATTTACATGTGATCCACACTACAACATTGTTGGAAAAAATGTAGGAATGGTGGGTGACCAATAATGACTATTTCACTTAGTCTTCATGGCATCACTATTGTGAGTGCCACTTTGAAACAAAGATAATTGAATGGAGGGTGATCTCATAGGAAATTTTCTTTGAGACCATATTGAAAATATGACACACACAAGAGCCAAAAAATCAAATACATAAAATATTCAATCATCTTCAAAAATAATGATTATTACATTCAATGGCTTTACATAGTCATTCAACCTACTAACTATCCAAACAACCTAACAACTAACTAATAAATAAGATCTAATAAATTTGCATTAATATAATAATTTATTTATTACACATTCTATGTTATGTACTAAATTTCTAATAGAATGGATCCTCCCCTATCAAACATGTGAATTTTCTTTAAGAATTTTGTAACAAAGATCAAATACAAATGAAACAATCATGTAATATTCTTGATACATTTTATGTTTTTGAAAAGATAAGCAACATTTACAGGGTGTTGTACCCTTCACACAGAGCCCAAGGGGCCAAAAAGAAGCTAGTTCAAACATAATGTGAACTAGGAGAAAAACAAACAGAGACAACTGACCGACAGCTGTAGGACAACAAACAAGGGTTAAAAAGCCTTAGAACTAGGGGGGACCAAGCTGACTCCCTGAACCCGAGGCCGTAGAGAAGCAATGGATTTGGGGAGTCCCTTCTTCTTTCTCAG
Source organism: Sequoiadendron giganteum (assembly GCA_007115665.2). Taxonomy (NCBI): domain Eukaryota; kingdom Viridiplantae; phylum Streptophyta; class Pinopsida; order Cupressales; family Cupressaceae; genus Sequoiadendron; species Sequoiadendron giganteum. The sequence goes on from CM021101.1 coordinate 343,759,746, forward strand.
CACAACCGACCAAGAAGGCTCATAAACATCCACCGAGTGGGGCGAGGGGAGAGGATCTCCAATAGCCACCTCGAACAAGGAGCCACCACGCAGCGAGGCCACCGGTAGCGAAGAAGAGGAGACCAAAGTGATCAAAGTACCAATAGAGTCGTTTAACGAAGGACGAGCAAGAACCGACTGGATAGCAATAGCAAACCAGGGCAGCAAAGGATCAATAGTAGGGGTAGCCAAAAGAGGAGCTTGGAGAGGCTCAGATACCAAAGGAGGGACAAAAGGATCTCCCTCCTCAGAGGAATCATTAGAAAAGTCTAAAGAGGGAGAACCGACCGTGAGGTGATCTAATAGAGCATTCTTCCACCAAGTAGTAGCTCCCTTGCGGTGAGCAAGAGAGCAACCTGAGGCCAAATGACCAATAGAAAAAAACCTCTTGCAATGAAAGGGGAGGCCCTCATAGTCCAACAGCTACGACCAAGGTCTGTCCATCACCATCAAAACCACATCAACATGGAGGGGTTTGGAGATATCCAAATCAACCAAGATACGGACCACCGTAGTATGCCCCAGTTCCTGAAATGTTGAGTCCACCTTGAGGAACTGTCCAATGGAGTTTCCAATAGCTTCAAAACAAGACTGCTCCCAAAACTGAAGAGGGAGATTCGGTAGACGGACCCAAAAATGTTTGATATTCAGTGGCTCAGTAAGAGGGTTGAAAGAGTGTGACCAAGGCCTGATGGATAGTGAATGGATACCCCACATCCACCCCCTATCCAACACACAGTACCTCTCCACTGGAGAGGAAAAGGTGACAAAAAAAAACCCCCTAGCATTGGGGTAAAGCTTAATTTGTCTAGAGACAATGGGCTTCCAAGAAACAGAAACCCACTCATGGAGATCTGGAAGGGAGGGCCACAAGCCATTAAACCTGCACACCACACCCTGCCTCAAATAATAATCTTCATTTTCAGCCACTTTAGGACCACAAACAACCACAGGGGAAGCCTGAGCATAGAGAAAAGGACGAACCTTAGCAAGAGCAGGTGCAGAACGAGCACCAACCTTAGACACCGCCTCAGAGAAAGACTTTCGGCCAATAGGAGCACTAGAGGCAAGAGAAAATGACACCTTAGGTAGAATAGAGGGGACAACAACACCCAGACCAGGTAGCACTACATCCATGCCATTCACCAACAAGGAAGAGTCAAGGATGGGAGGAGCCTCAACAACGCAGCCCCCACCACTAGAAACAACTGTCACCGGAGTAGTCGTGTCCCCAGCAACATTTAAAATCTTTTCCCTAAGGGAATCACTGTCACAAAGCTTGCTCCCACAGAGCTCACCGGAAAGGGATGAGGGGACAAAAGGCCCGTCACCAGTTGTCGACCTAACACCCACAAAAGAACCCACACAAATAAACGCAGTGCCTCCATTCAAAACTGACTGTTGAATAGTGATCCCACCCAACAATGCCATGTGCTTAATGTATGTTATATGCAAGTGTTTGTACTACATTTTATGTTGATTTCATGTTATTATATGTTTTTATTATGAGCATTCAAAGTGTAACAAAGTTCCAATGATCATAATAAATTATATTTTTTACTTTTATGCAACCCCCTAATGCATAAGCTAAGATATTTTTCACTTAAAAAGAGAAGTGATTGGTAGTATGAATGGAGTTGAATTGGACTCATATAAAACTTGAATTTTGAATGCTCAAGGGTCAAATCCATGTCTATAGAATCAAACTAGTTAATAAATGGGTAGACTATAGTCTATAGGGTTTGGACCATTGGAGTTTGTAAATTCAAAACCATTTAAGAATAGATATTTTGTCAACTCTTGCACAAAAATATGTCAAATCTATGTTACTCATTGTGATTAGGATAATTTGTTCGAGGTGAGATCAAAATGAAGTGGAAATGGAAGGTATATATTGTTTATCCTTACACATATTAGCCAATATAGTTTAATACATATATTCCTCTTACTATACCCTTCTTGTGAGAATGAAGGCAATACTTCATTCATGTCATACAAATTTATAGGCCTAGACTACAAGGGGTGATTAATTGAGATAAAAAGTGAATTCATTTGATCAAAATAAGTTATAAGGCACTAAAAAATATAGTAATTACAAAACTCAACATATTAAGTATAAGAAAGAAGCATAAAAGAGTGGACAAAACCATACTTGGGACCTATTTAATTACTTTTATTTTAAGGAAATGTGATTATTAATTATAATTAATAAAACCTTGGATAAAATTAGTTTCAATATTTAAATAAATGATTTAAAATTCAAATTCTACATAATATTAAAGGAACTAGTATTAGTTTGGATTTAGAGTAAAGTAATTAGCATGAAATCTAAAATAATTTTGTTTAAATATTTTAGGGTAGAAATGGATAAAAAATACAATTAAGGATTATCCAACCACACAAACTAACACAAATAATCATAATTTCACACAATAGAATTTAAACTTACAACAAATATTTAGAACAACTTTATTGATTCACATTATAAAATATATCAATAGTCTCTGTCACTAGGCAATACAACCAAAAATAAAAATTAATCTTGAAATGCCACTATAAACAAAAAATTATGCGACTCTTCGAGAAATATATTATAAGTTGATCATAAATCCACTACTCCCTCTAAATTATTTACCTTTTATAGAGGAAAATGACATAGAAACCTTTCACTAACTAAAAATATAGTATACTAATGCATGTTCATATGATAAGGATCTAGGGTTCAATAATAAATAAAGCATCTTGTTATGTTTCTTCAAAGTTGTTGCTTTCTTGTCAAACATGTGTAAGAAAATCGTTCGAGCACAAAAAATGTAATCTTTGAGACTCTTTAGGTTATAACCACAGACCTCCCTAGGATCAATAATAACATAAATGGCATTATTAGTTATTGTATTAATGGAAAAAGTATGCCTTTTTCTTGCATTTGGAAATAATTGATGACAAAATAACCTAATAATGCCTTGATTTAGTGGTGTAATGTGTTGCACACATTAACATTGAATCTAAGGCCCTTTTTAATAAAATGTACTTAAATGATACCTTATTTAGGGTGTTGTAAAGTGTTGTATTACACTTTCACACTTATCTAGAGTTTCATTAATTAATTGAGCCTAATGGGACCCTTTAATTCAAATATAAGCCTTATTAATTGTGTTTTTCAAGGATCTATCTCGACACCCATTAATGATAATACATGAAATTTAACTTGGTAGAATTGATGTCCTAGAAATCTATGTCAGGACCCATTCACCTTTAGTGGTGAATGGATCCTCCTCACATATAGGACACCCCTTGGCATATTTGAAATGGGTTTTTGATGTTATTTCATCCCCCCAAAGCATGGTCCTAGAAAGTTGTGCTAGGACCCATTCGCCCAAGGTGGAAAACGGGTCCTCCTCACATAGGACACCCCTTTTTAAATTTATTTGTGGTAGGATTTTAATGATTTTCAATTCTAGATTTGATGTTAGCTTGGATTATTTGAATTTCAAGGTTAATTCTTATATTTAGTATAAATATAAGGTTAATTCACATAGCTCAATCCTAGAACTTCATAAGCAATCAAGAGCACTTACACAAGAGTTCACAAGAGCATCATAAATAGTTTTGAAGGCATTCACGAGAAGATTATCAAGAGTTTATTGCAGCATTTCAAGATCATATCATCGTGTCAAAGGCATAGTGCATTCAAGCATGTTGTTGAGCTAAGATTGATGATGTAGCATTGAAAATATATTGGCAAGAATTGTTTCACATCTAATTTGAGATCAAAATCAACATTCTTCATGGCCACTTCATGTTAGTTTGCAGATTTACTTTCCAAGACAACTTTCAAGATATTATCATTGCATATTTCATGTTTCATGCTTCTATTTCATTATTTCATCACAAGGTTTAATTACCCAAAAGGGGTTTGACTTAGGAAAAACCCTATCCTCTAAAAATCAACAAGTTTTTCTCTCCTTTGATGTGTGTTTATAGGTTTTTATGTTAAATATCAAGTGGAGAACAAGATTGGAGAAAAATCGTCATAGTTGTCAAGTTGCAAAAGATGTCACTTCCATTGCAAGAACACGAAAATGAGGCTACATAATTTATTTTAGGTTTTCAAGAGCTAATCACTAAGGAGCCGAGAGTATAGATCTTGAAGAACAAAACCCAGATCTCAGTTTTCAAAAAAACTAACTAGGACCCATTCACCAGTAAAGGCGAATGAGTCCTCTATGACCTAAAAATAGCTTTCTTGCAGAAAAGTATACACCTTTCTAGCCTCTCAAAACTTCCCTCATGATTTCTATAATAGTTAGGATTGATTTCTGATTGTTATTTGCATCATATCATACACATAATTACATGTTTTAGGGTGAGAATTGGTGGTTCATCATCTTGATCAATTCATTTTGATGCAAAACCCTATTTTCCCCTATAAACATTTTAGTGAACCCGACATATTGAATATTTTAATTTTATAATCTTGGATTCTTTCTTATCAACCCAGGTTAGATCTTACACTCATTTGTATTTTATTTGAATTGAATTAGATCTCATTTATGGTTTCTTTCTTTGTATTCAAACTTGCATCTCATTTAGGGTTTAGAATTGCATTATTTTGCATTCTCTAAATGTGAAAAATTAAAAACAAATCAGTCATTTTGCATACCATTGAGATATCATAAATTTTCATTTTAAAATCAAAACAAAATTTCATTTCAAATTAGGTCTTTGCATTCATCATTTCATTACATTTTCACATTGCATTTCTAGAAAATCTGAAATTGAAGATTACGATTCCAAACCTATAACTGAAGCACATTGCAAAAAGCTTAAAAAACATTCAAAAATAGTTTTAAAATCCCTAATCTAGGATCCATTCACCACTTGGGGTGAATGAGTCCCTAATCAGGCTGGACCTACATTTTATGGCATCTAAAACTCACTAAAAAACACTTAGAAATCAATAAAATATTCCAAAATCCTCATTCAGGACCCATTCACCACTAAAGGTGAATAAGTCCCTAATCAAGACCTCATCTGCATTTTTTGGAAATTGAAATCTCTATTTTAGGCTTTTGTTTGGTGTTGTTGCATTTCTTTTTTAGTTTTCTGATTTTTTGTTTCATCAAATTCATTACATCTAGCTTAATTTTCTTCATTTAGTGCATTGTCAAAATTCAAAAATTCCATTTACAACATCTCAATTTTAGTTTATTTCATTTTATAATCAACAAATCACCTTGTTTAGATCTGAAAATCTAAAAATGGACAAATGTTTTAGCAATGTGTGGAAGTCCTTGTTCTCTTTGGTTGATGTTTCACGTTATGTTTTTGGCAATGACCCTAATGCAATTGAACCTACTCATGCTCACGCAACTCCTCATGCATGTCCTCATCATGATGTTGACATCATTGGACAAGATGATGCTAGCATGAATTAATTCATAAATGCTTGCCTTAACAACCTTTAAAATAATACATCATTTTATCCTTCCATGAAACAACCAACACAAATTGAGATGTTTGGTCTTTTACATCCTAAAATTGAGTCACAGGCTAAGCCTAAGTTTCCTACAATAGGTGAACCTAGTTCCTCTATTCAAGCAAATATTCAACCATTCTATGTTAACAAGGTAAAAAATACTCCTATCAATCTAGATGAGACACATGGAAAAGGATTCATGATTTTAAGTAAACAAGGATGTGATACAACAAGTGAACATGAAATTCACCAACTCTTAGAACAAATACCAACCGAAGATACCAAAGGCTAGGATATCAAGATCCTCCTCTAGAAATAATTATCCTCCTTCCTAAAGAACCACCAATTCCTCATGACGATGATAAAGAAGATAAGGTCATTTCGGGTCCTCCTACTCCATATCCACCTAGAGAAGTCGGTGAATCTAGCAAGAAACGAAGGCCTTACAAGCTGAAGAAATTACAATTCTTTTGTCCACCATCTTAAACTAAAAGAACTTTACACATACTTCTAAGTCAAGGACTTATTACATTACCACCTATAAGAGAAAATCGAACACCAAATCATAAGAATACAAATACAACACATTGTTGATATCATAGTCATTAAACATAGTACTAATAATTGTCATGCTTTAAAATTAATATTTCAATTCAAGTTTGATATCATAAAGATAATCCCTTAAAGTGTGCATTTCACTCCTTGCCATTTAATATTTGTAGGGTCTTAAACATTCTCACTATTACATGTTATACATGTTAGTGTAATTAATATTTAATTACACTCGCATAAATTTACTTAGGTTGAGCTAATTTTAGGTCAACATTAGGGTTGCATACTTTGCTTATATAAAGCAAATCATCTCTTTGTAATATTAAATTCCTGAATATATCATTTTGCACATTTGCATGCAAAGCTCTGTTTTTTTATGTTTTCTCTTCTGTGGAAGGTGTTTAGGTTTGCATGTCTAATCTAGGGTTTCTAACATGGTATTAGAGCCTTGACATGCAGCCCCTTCTCAAATTCTGGAGAAATTTATTGTTAATTTTTGTTCGGGGTTCCTCGAGGATTTTATGCCTTGAGTTCATTTATGCAACATCTTGGATCAAATTGGGCTTCACCATTGGATTCAAAGCACTGGAAAAAGTCAGGTTTGGCTTTCATTTTACAGATTTTGGCCATGATTTACCCGATCTATGAGGGTTTAAAGTTGGATGATTTTTTGCAAGCTTTGGAGGTTGCCATTTTTTCAGAGCATCTTAGAGCAAAACGGACACCACCATCGCATTCACAGTGCCCCAAAACCCTAAGATCGCCTTTCGTTTCATTGATTTCGGTGAAGTTGATCCGGAAGGCAAAAAGATTTTGCCAAGAAGGTCGTACGGCTTCCCCAACATGCACTCTGAGGCACGATTTAAAAAAAAAAATGCAAAAAAAAATAATTTCAGTGCATTTTTTGGTATGCGAGCTGGTGCTCTCCATGCAAATCTGCCCACCACCGGCTCTGGTGGCTCCTCCTACATCTCCGCCAGTGACTTCAGCCCCTACGGGCTCCAACTGCATCAATAGCCGGTCACATGGGGGACCTGGCGCTATGCGCCCAGCCCCTGGCCGGTCCTTAGCACTCTGCATGGTCATATGGAGAACTAGGGGCTTTGCCCCAGCCCCCTGTCCACTAGCCCTTGGTCGCATGTAGGACCAGGGGCCGATTTTTTTTAGCCCCCTGGGCTACCTGTAGGCCTTATAGGCCATTCTGGAGCACCTTTGACAAAATCGGGCGTAACTTTTGCGTACGGTGTCTGTTTTTCACAAACAAAATACCATTGGAAAGCTAATTTTGACGGAAATCCTGTGGTGTAGGTTATTTTTCCTGATTTTGCTCCAGATTTATTTTTTAGGTCCTTGAACTCAGATGTTCTATTTTTCACTCCGGAGGGCATATCTTTTGACTCGGTGATCCTTTTTTCCCCATTCTTGCGGCATTGGAAAGCTGGTTCAGTCCTCTACATAGATCTGAGGTATATTTTCATTTGCTATTTATGCATGTTATGAATTCTCTCTTTTTTCAGTCATTGGGGATTGTAATAAATGAACTGATATAAAGTTCCATCGGGGGGGTTTCTTGCATAATAATCTTCATCATGTTTTGATGGCAACTCGCATGGGTTGTAATCTGGTTTCTTAGTTTCTTTTGGCCACATTTTTGTCTGAGCTTGACACATACTAGATTCATTTTGGTTCACACTTTAGATTGAGAGCCTATGGTTAGTGATCCGCATCAGATCCATCTCAGTTTGAGGACCACTAAATTTGTGGTTATTGTTCCCAAGTCTGTATGGTACTTTTTCCCATGGAAGAGTTTTAGTCTCAGTTTTGACATCGGCATCGAGATTCACGGCTTCCAGATTCTGTCATCATCATATCATCTACTATTGCTTTATGGATTCCAAGGTTGTTCCAGTTTGAAGTGTTCGAGTGTTCCGTGGCATCGGGTCTACTGTCACATTATGATGATTCCGATATGGTTTCTTGTAGATAGAAGTATCTTTTCTTGCTTGCCAGATTGCAGTTCCAGTGTTACTCCATAGAGTTCTTCCAGTGCTTCTTTGCAACAGTCATCTCATTGTAGGGGGGGTTGTCCCATTGGGTTGTCCTTCTCTACCTCATTATTGCATTTGCACATGGGTACCTGATCAAGCCTAGTTGTCAGGACCCATTCATGCTTTCTTGCATTCATCTTAGTTTTAGGTGCATGCTTATTTTAGTCTCCCTAAGTTGCACTTATGGGGGGGTGTTAGTGTAATTAATATTTAATTACACTTGCATAACTTTACTTAGGTTGAGCTAATTTTAGGTCAACATTAGGGTTGCATACTTTGCTTATATAAAGAAAATCATCTCTTTGTAATATTAAATTCCTGAATATATCATTTTGCACATTCACATGCAAAGCTTTGCTTTTTTATGTTTTCTCTTCTTTGGAAGGTGTTTAGGTTTGCATTGTTCCCGAGTCTATATGGTACTTTTTCCCATGGAAGAGTTTTAGTCTTAGTTTGGCATCGGCATCGAGATTCATGGTTTCTAGATTCTATCATCATTTCATCTATTGTTGCTCTATGGATTCTAGGGTTGTTCCAGTTTGGTGTTTTTGAGTGTTCCATGGCATCAGGTCTACTGTCACATTATTATGATTCCGATATGGTTTCTTTTAGACAGAAGTATCTTTCCTTGCTTGCTGGATTGCGGTTCCAGTGTTACTCCACAGTGTTCTTCGAGTGCTTCTTTGTAGGAGTCATCTCATTGTAAGGGGGGTTGTCCCATTGGGTTTTCCTTCTCTACCTCATTATTGCATTTGTACATGGGTACTTGATCGGGCCTTGTTGTTGGGACCCATTCATGCTTTCTTGCATTCTTCTTAGTTTTAGGTGCATGCTTATCTAGTCTCCCTAAGTTGCACTTATGGGGGGTGTTAGTGTAATTAATATTTAATTACACTTGCATAACTTTACTTAGGTTTTTCTTAGGTAATAATTAGTTTACTTATTTAATAAGTAAGCTTTATTTAGTTGAGCTATTTTTTAGGTCAACATTAGGGTTGCATACTTTGCTTTTATAAAGCAAATCATCTCATTGCAATATTGAATTCCTGAATATATCATTTTGCACATTCGCATGCAAAGCTCTGCTTTTTTATGTTTTCTCTTCTATGGAAGGTGTTTAGGTTTGCATGTCTGATCTAGGGTTTCTAACAATACACTTACTACAAATCACTTTATTTGTTGCAAGGAGCTCATTCTGATGGCCTATCTTAGCTCATCCGTGTCCTGCACTTAGTGGGGGAATGTGTTAGTTAGCCTTGTCCTAGCTTTGGTACATGTTGTTGTCCCTTTTTCTAGTTGTCCACCTTCCATTTATACAAACTGAGATTGGGATGTAGATGACCTGCTCTAGGTTGACTCACATGTGCCTTACTAGTCTTTTCCTTTTTCATGTTTCTTTATGTTATCGCATGTGCATTATGTGATCCCCTGTGATGTTTTCTTTGATGTATCTCTCTTTTTGTGCATTCTTCTATATGTACCTACTTTCTTCTCTATGTCGTAAGAATTTTTCATTTAACTTGTGTTTTCCTTTTGGGGATGACACATGGCATCAAGACATTTAGGTATCTTCCATGTTGACCCAAAATCTTTCCTTTATTCATTTGTCTTGTGTTTTCCTTTTGGGGATGATGCAAGGCATCGAGACATTTAGGTCTCTTCCATGTTGACCCGAAAGGATTTTTCTTTGTTTTCACTCTCTTTGTATCATTCTTCTTGGTCTATGAGTATTTGGGGAATGATGAAAATTCCAAGCTCTAAAGAGTACAATGTAGCAAAGACATACTGGCCCTGAATCCATAGATCCCTTTTGTATTTTTGGGAGCAACCCCTTCCTTCCTATTTCATGGAGTAGCTTTATTTCAAAAACATATGACTTGGCATAGGGTTTTTTGAGGAAAGCTCTCATGTCTTAGGACAAAACATTGGCTACTTTAAAGCAATTTATCACATTAATGGTGTTAGCAACTGCTTTAATGTGGGTGCATACATCAATGACATCTTTCAACATATTTCATGGTATTATTTTCTTTTTTCTTGTGACATGTCATTTTATTGGTGGTGTCATTGGTTTTGATGTCCTCTAAGAGTGTGATATTTCTAAGCATACAATTTCCCTTAGTGGCATGATGGAAGCGAGCGACATCCCATAAGTGGCAATTTGATACTCTTTAATCTGTCCTCTCTTAGAGACATTAGGCATGATGTTCCCTAAGAAGAAGACCTTACATGAACAAAGAAAAATACCCTTTAACAAAAACTTATAGACATGACATTCAAAAGCATTCAAAATCATAGAATTATGGTGCCGTATCGAAGTTGTCAAGAGGACAACTTCGGTATGGTATGGGAGGTTAATATGATCCTCTCATTTTCCACCTCATTGAGATAACTCACCTAATGGATAGAATGAGGTTCCACTACCCCAGAGTGAGCATGCATGTTGGGATAACTCACCTAGTGGATGGACCAAGGCTCCACTACCCCAGAGTGAGCAACATATGTTACATAGAAACAACCCCATTCCATAATGTGTTTGAATGCTTGTGCTTGATCCTTTTTTTTCTTTGTGTTTCTTGGCCTTTGATAGGGTATGACTATACATATCTTTGTTATTGTTGCATACTTAAGTGTCTTGAATGTCTAATTTAGTGCAAGTTTGTCATGCAGGAAACTCTCACTAAAGTGGGGGAAAATGTATTAATAGAAAAAGTATCCCTTTTTCTTGCATTTGGAAATAATTGACAATAAATTAACCTAATAATGCCTCGATTTAGTGTTGTAATGTGTTGTACATAGTCATATTGAATCTAGGGCCCTTTTTAATAAAATTTACTTGAATTGTACCTTATTTAGGGTGTTGTAAAGTGTTGTATTACACTTTCACACTTATCTAGGGTTTCGTTAATTAATTGAGCCTAATGGGCCCCTTTAATTCAAATATAAGCCTTATTAATTGCATTTTTCAAGGATCTATCCTGACACCCATTAATGATAATACATGACATTCAACTTCCCAAAATTGATGTCCTGGAAATATGTGTCACAACCCATTCACCTTTAGTGGAAAGTGGGTCCTCCTCACATAGGACACCCCTTTCTTGGCATATTTGAAATGGGTTTTTGATATTATTTCATCCCCCCGAAGCATGGTCCTTGAAAGTTGTGCTGCGACCCATTCACCTAAGGTGGCAAATGGGTCCTCCTCATATAAGACACCCCTTTTTGAATTTATTTGTGGTAGGATTTTAATTATTTTCAATTCTAGACCTGATGTGGTCTTGGATTATTTAAATTTTGGGGTTAATTCTTAGATTCAGTATAAATATAAGGTTAATTCACATAGTTTCATCCTATAACTTCATAAGCAATCAAGAAAACTTAGCTAATATTGTTGATGTAGCATTGAATATCTATTGGAAAACATTGTTTCACATCTAAATATTTGAGATCAAGATCTACATTCTTCATGGCCGCTTCATGTTAGTTTGCATATTTACATTCCAAGACAACTTCCAAGGTATTATCATTGCATATTTTATGTTTCATGCTTCTATTTCATTATTTCATCACAAGGTTTAATTACCCAAAATGGGTTTGACTTAGGAAAACCCCTATCCTCTAAGAATTAACAAGTTTTTCTCTCCTTTGATGTGTTTTTGTAGGTTTTTATGTTGAAGATCAAGTGGAGAACAAGATTGGAGAAAAATTGTCAAATTTGTCAAGTTGCAGAAGATGCCACTTACATTGCAAGAACACAAAAATGAGGCTACAAAATTTATTTCAGGTTTTCGAGAGCTGATCACTGAGCAGCTGAGAGTGCAAATCTTGAAGAACAAAACCTATATCTCAGTTTTCTAGAAACCCTAACTGGGAACCATTCGCCAAATAAGGTGATTGATTCCTCTATGACCTAAAAATAGCCTCTTGTTGCAAGGTACACACCTTTCTAGCCTTTCAAAACTTCCCTCATGATTGCTATAATAGTTAGGATTTATTTTTTATTGTTATTTGTATCATCATACACATAATTGCATGTTTTAGGGTGAGAATCAATGGTTCATCATCTTGATCAATTCATTTTAATGCAAAACCCTATTTCCCCCTATAAATAGTTATTATGAGATATAAATATTTGATGTAAAAAATAATAAGGCCTTGCTTAAGTAGGTGTAACAAGTCATGTTTCATTAATCCACAAAAGAAGACTTTACAAAGAAATAGTATTATTAAGGATACTTTGGTGTCAATTTAAAGGTTATGTGATGAATATGTTTTTCCATAGAAAAACATATTTTAGTGCTTTGTGTGCTCAAAATGATGGTCATGGTAAAAATCAAACTATACAAAAAGAATATAATGACTATGAAAAATCAAGGAGCCTATAAGATATAAACAAGTACTAGGAAAATATTTTTAGTCTATGCATGATTTCTCTTACACCTAGGATGATCCTACATTTGTCAACGTGGGTTTAACTACAATGTGAGCCTCTCACTTGAACTCAAGACTATAGTATAAAGGAAAACCAAAATGGCTCACCTAACTTGTGGACATAACATTCTCAATAGGTGTATATTTCCATTTTAGCAAGTATTCTATATAATTTGTATTCCTTGTAGTTTTCCCAACCCTACTAGCCAAAACCTTATGAATTTATTCAATTTTCTATTCTAGCATCTTTGCCATCCAAATTACTTCTAAAATACACAAAAAAGACAAATTTTATTACCACTATATCTTTCCTTAAAACATTATCATAGAAATCCTCCAAGTAAATAATTAATCTTATTTAACAATGACTCACCTTGGATTATAAAATCCAACCACATAGTTATATCCACACTTAACAAATATTGACAAGTTGTTCATTCTCAATAAAAAAGTGTGTCATCCTATATAATTTCTATCTTCCTCAAAATTAACAACCTTAATTCTTATTTTAGTTAGAAAATTGTCTTTCACTCAATGGATCAATAAATTTTTCACAAACGCAACCCATCTTCCATTTCTCTAATTTAAAATTCATTCAATTTTTAAATATTACAACTCTTTCTAATCTATATACTAAATAATTTATCTTCAAATCAAATAATGTCCCCACTTCTTAATTCTTGGTCAAATATGGGATATAAATTTTGATTGTAAAGTAAATATTTTATCTTGTCTTATTTCAACTTCTCACTTAAGATATCTAGGTCTTCCTTCTTGACTTAATTCTAGTGCAAGTGTATTACTAATTGCATCACAATTAACTTGAGATAAATAGCCAAAAATAGACAATACTAATACTATCTATTCAACCACATTTTTCTTCAACAATTAAAAACTTATATTTTTTGAAATATTCCACTTAAACTCCATTTTATTTACTCTAATTGTTTCAATTATCAACACACTTATACAACTAAAAGTCCTTGTAAAATTACTATAGAATCTATTCAATCCACAAAATCTTCTTACCTTACAAAAAATATAGTGAAATCCAATCAACAAATGATTTGACCTTTTCTAGATCTATGTTATAACCTTTAGGTAAGCTTTCAAATCCCAAATATACAAATTCATCTTCTATAGAACTATATTTTTTTATGTTAATTAGCAATTTCTCCTCTAAATCGGTATAATAATAATCTAATGTGTTCCACATGTTCCTTAATATTACTAAAAATATATAATATCATTCAAATATACGATCACAAAATTACCCAAATATAGCCATCAATCATTTATATGATCACAAACTTACCCAAATATTGCTTGAATACTTCATTCATAAACATCACAAATATACTTAGTGGATTAGTTATATTAAAATGAATAACCAATAACTTAGATAAACCCTTTCAATTCTTCAATATTGTCTTGCATTCATTTCCTTCTCTTATCCTAATACAATGATAACCACTTTTCAAATCTATATTCCTAAAATACCTTTTTCCACTAAAAAATCCATCAAATCGTATATCCTTGGGAATGCAAAGATATATATTATTGTGATCTTATTTATAGCCATATAATATTTTCACGTTATCTATTATCCTCATTTATTTAGTAATTATATGATTATTTCTATACAAATAATCAAACTTTCTATGATCAAACCTTTATTTAGAACTCTTGTAATATATATTTAATTCCTTATTTTTTATTGGCACCATTATATGAGAATATTTGTTTAGTTAGCTTACTCCCATAATTAAATTAGTGTTATAATTAATACATGTTAATGGCGGTAATCCATATAATATATTATTTTGATAAAAACACATATTCTCATTCCTCAAACCCTATAGTATTTTATTTCTATCCACTAAATCAACCTTGGCATTGCCACATATTTCATTCATTTTCTCATTCAATGGAGTAATAATATGATTCTAACCTCCCTTTGTCAAAGAATTTTTATTTTTATACCATTACATATATCCTTTCTACCATATAGTCATGATATCTATAGTAATAAATGACATTCATATATATGCATAACATCAAATGACATACATATATAGGAGTAACACTATTTGGAAGCCTCTGGATAGAGGTTCGTTTAAACTCAATTTTGATGGGGCTACCAAAGGAAACCCAAGAAAAGCTAGTATAGGAGGTGTTATCAGCGATTCCATAGGAATTTTTCTGGTTGGTTATGCTGGGGGAATAGGTTTCCAATATTCTATGATCACGAAAGCCCATGCACTACTCAAGGGCTTACAAATTGTTGTGTCTATGGGGATAGAGAACCTTCACATTGAAGGTGACTCTAAGTCCATTATTGATGTTGTTAACTTTGGCAGATTACTAGGGTGGAGCACTAGGGATATCTTATTAGACAAGGCTTTTTGTGTCTAAGTTAAATTTAAAGAATATTACCCACATTTATCAAGAGAGAAATCAAGTGGCTGATGCCTTAGCCAACTTTGGTACTCTTTGGAATTTCTCTAAGTGTTGGCGCAATTTGGGGAACTTATCACTAGGTATTCAAGGTCTAGTCTTGAAAGAACAAAGCCCTTACTTAATATGATGATAACTAAACATGAGATTTTTGGGGTTTTATGGGGGGTCCACATGCTCATATTTTGGGCCATGTGGATGGGTGTTAATGCTGAGGTGGCCTGCAAGTGGTATAATTTGAAAGATGAGGTTAATTCCATTTTTTTAAAAAGAGCATCATGAGGAAGTATGGTGGGTACTTTGTGATCAAGGCCTGGCAGGGCCATACCTTACGTTATCTCCTTTTGGGGATTGTGCTAAGCTATCATATTTTCATTAAGTCCTTTGATTTAAATAATGATGTGACTACTCATTATGAGGAAAAGATCCTTTTTGGCTATATCATTTTTCCTATTTTATCTCCTCTTCTAAAACCAGGGCTCCTTATTATTACTAAATTTGGCCCCACGGCCATCCTGCCTAGCTTGTTTTGTAAGGACGTGGATAGAAAACCTTGCTTTCCCATCATGTCCTACTTACCTAGTTGCAATCACTTGAAGATTCCCATTAATGATACTACCAAGATTGCATTAAGAGATTTACCTCCTCACGTGTGTGTCTTTCACATTGCATTGATTAACCAACACTGCTTTGTTCGGCTAAAAATCCTTTATGTGTGGGTGACCCTTATCCTTACCCTTTTATCTAACCTTTTACTCTCATAGGTTCTATGGTTTTTTCTTGTGCAGAGAGGCATAATAGGTGGTGATCATGTGCAAATGAAGCCCGACAACTGTGATGAATTCCACAAAAATCCATTGGTGTGGCATATATGTGTTGAAGGAGGTTTGGCTCCATTGATTGAGAGTCTGGTGGGTCACGACCCTAATTTATCGGTGCAATTTTCCAACTCTTAGAAGGACCAAAGAGTGACTTTGGGCGGGATTTATTTTGAAGTGAATGAAGATGTGATTGCATAGATGATGAGGCTACAGAGTAATGGTAAGAAGTATCTAAAGCATACTAAGACCTAGGATAATGATAGCATGAACGTGTTCTTTGTGGGGAGTGAGAAGTCGGTCTATAACCAGTTAGGATTTGAGCAAGAGGCCCTTTTGCAGCCATGGGACCAAGTCTTTCTGGCCCTTATGAAGTATGTGACTCTTGAAGGTAGATACAAAACCTTCTTCTTCTACCATTTCCCTCTTTTAAATCACCTTAGGCATAATTTTTTGTTAAGCTTTCATTTCTTCTTTCTTAAGGATTTATAGAGCTTTGTGGAAAAATGCATTAAAGCTGTTGGCCTTAATTTTGATGATACCCCTCCCCTACTGCTACACCAAGGTCTCATTATGAGACTCTACCATTTCCATCTTGTGTTATGCCCACCCAAACCCATATCTGTTGTCTATGTGGAGGAAATCAAACCTCTTGCTATGACAAATATTTCCCCGGCCGAGTCCAAAGGTCCCATTCAAAAAAAATCATCCGATTGTTGCTAATACTCACAAGCCTAAGCCTTCCACTAAAATGCTCAAGGGGAATGTGTGAAATTCCCAGACTAGTGCTACAACTAGTCTCTATGATCTCAAGTCGACCCCAACCAAAACTACTAGAAAACCCACCCCGAAGAAGAAAGGAAAAGATGATGTGACGGGTTTGATGGAGCCACCGATGAAGGATAGAAAAGGTAAAAATGTGGTGGGTAAGGATTATAAGGGTGACACAGTGGTTGAGGTGACAGTTGTGACTAGTGGAGAGATCATCATTAGAAGGTCTAGAAGATTGGCTAAGAACAACAAAAAAGGAAGGTGTATTTGGACTTGGAGGAGGAGTGGTCTGACAACAAAAATTACAAGGGTGAATAGGTGTCTGGGGATGAGGAGGAGGAGTATGTTGGAGGGCCCCACACCATTCTTGATAATAGTAAAGTGCAGAAAGAGAACTTGGCTTCCCATTCCTCAAACCTGCTGGAAGTGGAGCATGCTGATACTATGAAGGTTGTTGATGATGGGGAGGAGCGTCGTGTGCTACAAGATAGAATGGATAATTTGGAGAAGAGATTATGTGGCTTGACCCATTTTACTGTTAAGTTGGTCCACTTTGTTACCAACACTTTTTTGTGGTTATAATAGATGAATTGGATGGGAATAATGCTGACGATGATCAAGAATGGGTTGGGGATGATTTTTTTGATCTCCTATCAAAGAATTGGGATGATGCTAGTTAGTTGTTGTTTTGTCTGTGTTTTGACTATCTGATGTTGATCCGCGATCTATGTTTTGTTTTTTGGTTTAGTTTCTATGTTTTTTGGACTTGAAATTTTTGGCCCTTGTGGCTCTATGTGTTAAGGGTACAACACCCTGTAAATGCTTCTTACCTTATCAAAAACATCAAATGACACCTCCTAATAATATGATCCTATCTTCAACTTAAACAATTATTGTTCAATTATCACAAGTATTGTGAAATCATATTTCGATTTGTTCAATCTCATTATCCATAAGTTTCTGAATAATGAAGAGGGAGAGTAGGTAAACAAAATTTCTTTGCAGTGAGGATTTAAGACTTGTTGGACCTTTCTAACATTACTTATAAGAGAAATTTTTTGAGAAGCAAGCTTTCTTTGAAACCTTTTGATTAAATTAACCCCAATAGATTTGTGAATTTTTCCTTGACTTAAGGGAATTCCTAGGTAAGATGCAAGGAGATACTAAATATTATAATTGAGAACTCTAGCAATTCTATTTTGTAGCCTAGTCGGGATATTGAGGAAAATTAGGCCACTCTTGTCTAGGTTAATTTTTTGATCAAAAAAATTTGGAATAATCATTAAGAATTATTTTCCATTATGTGGCTTTAGCTATAGATTCTTCTCCCAATAAAAGGTATCATCCACAAATTTTGGTGGGAAATGGGAGAGAGGTGGGAGCCAGGTTTGAATCCTTTAAAACTATCTCTTTTGATATTTTCCTCTACATTTTAACTAAAACCTTAGCAAGAATTATAAAAATATATGGGGGAGAGGGTCTCCTTGCCTAATACCCCCCAAATATTTAAAGTGGCCATGTAGAATTCTATTAAATATAATTGAACAGACAAGAGTTTGAAAGCATTCATCTAACATCTTGCAAATTTTGTTTCTAAAACCAAACTTACATAGGACTATGCAAAGTAACAACCATGAAACTTTGTCATAAGATTTAGATATATCAAGCTTTAATATCATACCTTCATTTTTTATTATATCCATAGAATGGAGAGTTTCATAGACCAAAATGATAGTCTCAATGATTTTGTTGATGCAGAATTTTTCATGTAGCAACACTCTTATGGGAAACTTAGCTAATGGGGGACATTGTGCACTAGCTAAGTGACCTCCGGGCTTTTATCGAAGCCGACTCTTCGTTTAGTGGGGGAGAAAAAGTTTAGAAAGATAGTGAGAATGTAAAAACTACACTACAGGTGATGCGCTAAGATCATAGACGAATTTCAACAAAGCACAGTGCAAAATGCAAAGGCCTGAACCACCAAAATGTTGTTAATTAAGTTATTTTTCTCAAAAGCATTTATCACGTAAAAATACCCTCTAATTTGCATAATATAATCAAGCATAACTTTATTTAACACAGAGGAGTCAAAGAAACATGATCTGCATTCATTGAGCTATGAAAGATTACCGAAGCTAAAGAACAGGCATTCATACCAAAAGAAGATAACAACACAGATTAATAGTTCTAACAAATGCTTGAAAACAAAAAGGCCGAATTCATTTGGCATAGTACAAAGTCTTTGAATTAAAAGAAACTATTACAAAAGGCTTTCTCAGGATTTTTTTGCGAACTTAATCAACAACCAAAATAAAAGAAGCATGGTCGTATTTATGGGCCAGCCCACCGCCTGAAAATGCATTGAGAGAAGAAAGCATAGAGACCAATGGCTCAGATCATCTCGAGTCACCACATCAATCATTGACCATCCATTAGCACACCAGCGAAGCCATGACATAGAATAGAAAACCACACAATAGCAGGAGAGAACACGCGGTAGCAGGCGAGTACAAAAGGTCCAGCGGCAATTCCAAGGTAATTGGTGCAAAAACAATTGCCACATGTTGCTCAGATGAAGCCAGACAAAAATTCAAAAAGATGCCCAACAAAAAACCTCGAGAGGAAGCCATGTGGAGTGCTCCAAGCAAAATAAAGTACGAGGCAGGCCCTATCTCGAAAAACAGCCAGAGAGAGCCACGCGGCATGCAAACGGAGACTGCCAAAAAGCAAAGTGAAAGAAAAGTGAAAAGCTTCACAAGGAAGCCACGTGGAGTGCTTCGAGGGCAGTGAGCATTTGAAAATTAAGGTGCAGCCGCAAAGGTAAATATAAAACTACAAAGGATTTGGCAGTTTTTTGTTGAACAGTTTGGCGACTCATAGGGGCATTTCGCTCGCGGAATGGAGAACCCTAGAAACTTTGGTTCAGCATCCCAACTGCTCACAACTTTGAGAGGGTAGCCTGTAGACTGGTCCATACTTCATTTGACGGCATAGAGAGAGCTCATAGATGATTGCCTTGAAGGGCAATCCGTCTGATACTTTTGTCTCCAATTCTAATTGGAAGAAGAGTTGCGCCAGCTGATGCATGATTCCCTCAATTTCTTCAGCAGTCGAAGATTGATCAAAATTTTGGAAGACAGAAAGGTTCTACTTCTTCTCTTCGATCATTGCAACAATATGCTCGACACCTGCTACTGCCTGATCTGCAATGAAGGGCGAAGGAAGACTGTGTCGAGTCAAATAGGAAAACTTTGCCCGCATGTCATTGATAATTTGGTTCAACCGAGCTCTGCATTCTGCTACCTGTTGAATGGCTTTGTGCATGGAGATGAGGATACTTATGCCCATAGATGCCATTGTTCGGTCATTGATGCCCATGCTACTCAATGCTTCATCAAAAGCTATACATAACTTGCCCAATAAAATTCTAGCCTCTAAAACCTTGTCAGAAGTTAGCTCCTAAACCTGCTATATTGATTCACTCATTGTTTCGCAGAGGCTAGCCACTTGCACCATAAATTTCAAGGTGGGCTGAAGAGTAAGGCACAATGCCTTCACCTTATCCCAGTATGATGCATATAATTCCTTGGCAATCTCCAGTGAACTCATCCGAGGCACAAGGGGTTGGGTCCTTAGGGTAGCCAATTCTGCCTCTCTATTGATCAAACTTGCCTTTAGCTCTGACAAGCTTCTGTCTAATGTAGACATGTGCTCTCTCAGAGTGAAAAATTCCTTTTCTTTTCCCGCTAGGGCCAATTCGGTCTGCTTGGTCTTTTGAATTTCCAATTCCAGATTGGCACTCATTTCAGTAATCTCAGCAGTGGTGTTCTGCCAGAGCTCTTTCATTTCCTTAGTTAGCAAGTCAGACTCAGCGTGGAGTTTCTCCTCATTCGCTCGGCTCTACTCAACATCCTGCTGGAGAGTTAGAACGATCTCTGGGCTCAAATCCTGCAACTCCTTGATCTGAATTTTGAAGACACTCCTCTCCTTCTCATGTTGCTTTATTTCACTCTCTTGGGCTTTAAATTTGTTTACCCAGATGTTGACCTTGCTTTTGAGCTCTACTATCTAATCATCCTTCTTCTTTATCTGGCGGTTAAGCTTGAGATAATCAGTAGTCACTATTTTTTGGGTCTCCTCCATCAGCTCAACTTTATCTCGTGGGCAGGCCTACTACAAGTCTAACCTGACAAAATTCACGGAATAATCACTTGATAGCATTTCGCCTACCGCCTTGATCACATTAGGAGTGATTTTTGCAAACATCAAGGAATTCTAACTTTCATTGAATATGGTTTGAAAGTGGGGCACTGCCTGCCTGGTTGCGTCTTTCTATCTTCTTTTGTTGATCTGGTTGGCATGGACACTCTTATTTGCATCAACCTATGAGAAATATTCCTAGGCAGGGATACCCAAGCCACTAGCAAAAGAAAACTCCTGAGGGACAGCCTTTGGAAAAGATAGCATATTCGATGCATCAGAAGTTTTGCTGGGTTGTGTTATAATAGTCGGAAAGAATGGCAGAATGAATTGGCTACTCGAAGGAGATGAGAACAAGGTGTAAGGGAAGACTGGAGATGCACCAACCGTAGGGCTGTGCCTTGGAGATAAAAATTATTGGCCCACGAGTCTAGTACTTACACCAAATTGCATTTCGAGCAAGGTATAGAAAGCAAAGGATAGAGGTGGGAAACTAGGAGGGGCAGAGAAAACTGGAGCAGATGAAAAAGCAGGGGCCGAAGAGGAAGAAACCAGAGACATAGTAGAGAGAGAAGATGGAGGAAATGTTACTTGAGGCTCACACAGAGTTGTAGACGTTTCAACCGCTTCCTCCATCAATTTCTTTTCCTCCCCACCAGCCTCTCCGGTTCGTTGTCGCTTTTCCTCTGAAAAATCATCAAGGTCAAGAATGACCCATCTCTTACCACTGGTAGTCCTTGCCTGCTTTCGTGTTGATTTAGAAGAGCCAGCTAGATCTGATGTTTGTGCGTGTGGCTCTTTCTCCTATACAGGTTGCTTACCAGTATCCCTCTCCTGCATTGGACTCTCGACAATGGCAGGGGGATTCTGAGTTACCTCCTCCTCAGATTCCACAACAACCTCTTCTCTTTTGTATTGCTACATGGATGTTGAGTGGTTCAGAGACCTTTCAACATCCAGATGTTCATTCTCCTAGATATGATCAAATCTTTCATCAAGGGCTACCTCATTATGAAGCTTTCCACTTGCCAGAGTCTCCTACCACTATACCCAGAAGGCTTGAATCTTCTCAGACCAACCGAGCTTACTCAATTGGGTGACCAGGGAGGAGTTGATCTTCTAATTTGGGTTGGCCTTCCCCATGATATGATAAAAATTCAGCCATGGTGGCCGACCATTCACTGTAGGAAAATACTCAAGGCCTACATACCTATTTAAATTTCCTTCCTTGGCATTCCTCCGAAGGTCCCAGAATGGTCGAGGCGAATGTGGGATTTTGATGCCCACTCCTGATAAATTATTGCTAGGATTGTAATGCCAGGCATCTTCTATCAATATCAACCTGAGGTGACCCAACTTTGAAAGTAGAATTATTGAGGTATCAATCTTTGAAGTCCTCTTCTTAATCAATGACACAGATTCAAAC
The DNA here is from genome assembly GCA_007115665.2 of Sequoiadendron giganteum. NCBI lineage: Eukaryota > Viridiplantae > Streptophyta > Pinopsida > Cupressales > Cupressaceae > Sequoiadendron > Sequoiadendron giganteum. The sequence goes on from CM021101.1 coordinate 343,781,970, forward strand.
ATGATTGATAGAAGCAAATAAGAGGTTAAGTGTTTTCCCCCCCAGTAATCATCATCAAGGGTACATAGCTACCTCATTGCCTCTAGGGCCAACACTCTATCGAAAAGCAAATGGGGAAGTTAGAAAGGCTCTCGAGTGAAACTTGGTATGCAGAGTATGGTGAAATCCAAGCCAAAGAACCAGTCACAGGGTGGAACTAGCTTCCCCAACCAAGACTTCTGTCGAGGCGATATGCATTTGGTCATATTGATGCCAGCTCTATCCAAAGCCCTTAGAGTTGGGGCTATGAATGAATCTAAAAACGCATAATAATCAAAGGTTTTTGACATGACAAGGGTCCATATCGAAACTGGTTTCCTTAGGCCACCCTCATCAAAAATAGATAGGGACATGGATGCCGAAAAGTAATCCGGGTTTTGGTGCAAAATCAAGTAAGCCAAGAAAGATGAATACCTGAACTTAGAGCCGACCCCAAATTCTTGCAGTTGCTACCAAATTCTATCATTGAAAACTCTTGCAAAATCCAAGAGTGGAGGCTCACGATTCCTCCTCATCATAAAGCTGAGGCACATTTGAAACTCAAGAACGTGCTTGTCTGAATCTAGACCACACACCAGAGCTAGCATAGAAGGGATAGAGGAAGACCCACTTTTCAAAGCCTTTAAATTGAAAGGGAATTTGTGCGGTGCTGAACTCTTCATTGGCTGATTGATCTCATAGCGATAAAATTGTGGCCCCATTTGGAGTTCTCCCCAGTTTTGCTGCATTCTTTTCACTTCAAAAATCTCAACCTCACAAGTCAAGGGAAGTGGGATGCACAACATATCTTGAATAGCTTCATGGCTAATGACTACCCTGAAATCCTTGCCGCTGATTACCCCAGTGTCCGGGTCGAAACTTGCCGTGCATGTTGCCACAATTTCTGGGCAAGGGTGTACCAAAGGAACCATGTACTATGCTAGCCCACAAAACCATAGACGCTTGTTAAATTGGTTTTCCATATGCTTCATTTTTTCACATGCGGCCTCCCTCAGGCTCTTAGGATTGTGAGATAACTCAGGATCAAGGACGTTATGCCAATCCTCCATAACCAAATTTTGATCTCTGTGAGGAACCGTTCTCAGTATCCTCTAGTCCACCAGATGAGTGAAAGGCCTGCAAGGCTTTGTGGGTATGCCCGGAGTGGCATAAGACTCCTAGTCGTAGAGCTGTACGCAGGGTGCTCCCTTCATTTGCTCACTTAGACTTGTTGGATCCAGGATCTATGATGGATTCTCTACAATTTTGGCCTTTTTTATATTCGCTAGAACTTTTTTGCAAACCCTCGCTAATGGCTTAGCTTTCTTGAAATTTTTTTTCCTCTTGTGAATGCCTTAGTTGCTTAATCCTTGGTAATTTTTCCAATAAATATGTTCTCTGCATGCCATAACTTGCCTTTTTGATCCTCGAGAAAAGCGAACGAAAAGGGTACATGCCAGCCATTCATACCAAGTTGCTATTATGTGTCACTAGCTTTGATTCGTGTGAAAGGATTGCCAACCAGCCAAATTGCTCGAGCATTTAATAGACAACCTCTCGTGTTTGACGGAGCTTGATTTTCTCTTGAAAAATGAACCAAGGCAACCTTGAGAACACCCCCTCGTAGGCTATTTGCATTAATTGATTTCATTGTACGTATAGGGCACGTCACCCAAAAACCTTTTCTCTAAGATTTCACCTTGATTCGGATGGGATGGTGACACTTTGTGTCGACACTTGGCTTATCATCGAATGAATGTGGCAACTCAATAGAGCAAGTTACAAATTGTACCTGCACCTTCCCATCACCTTGCACCCTGCAACACTGAAAATTGAGGCAATGCGACACACTTGGACTAAGTCGATAATTATGACTTCCTCGGTTGGTGAACCTTAGCCATTCTATAAATAAGACCCTTTTGCAGCATTGCAAATTACAAAATTTGCTAGCCTCCCTAGCTTAGTAAGATTTTCATCTTAGTAATTTTGTTTTTAGCTAGGAAAGCGAACAGTATGGAAATGCCAGTGAGGCTTGTTTGCAAAAAGACTCAGGCTACATTTCTTAGCAAAATTAAATGCAGGTGCCTAAAATGCATGACAGGTGTGAAGAACCTATTGTATGTGAAGGCAATCAAGTGCATCCTCATGAAAGACTGCATGGAGTATGAAGAGCAGTATCGGGTGAATACTAGCATTTGCTCAAACTTTGAAGCCTCGCTGCTGGACATTAGCATTTCCAAACGCAAAATCTTAAATCTGACTAAGCGGGTCTTCCCTCAACGCTACCTCAGAGGCCTAGAGCATATTGTGCATGTGGCTCAATTTGACCATGGGATTCCCTTGGTTCACAACATTCACCTACAACAACTGCATGGAGGACTTGTTCCAACCAGGCCCTTTCTTTTGGGTTCGAATTGGAGACTCATGAGGAGCATCACACCAAGGTTCGTGCCGACTACTACTTCCTTATGCATGTGCACTACATTGAACCATTCCAAAATCTTCAGTGGTATGAAGATTTTGAAAGAATGGTGTTTCTCAATTTCACGCCGCTTGCTACCATGATTGTTGGTCCTTCCCACTAATGACTTGAGAACGAAGATGATCCCAAATTTTCTTTTTCTCTTTACAAGCTTTGCTCTATAGCGAACATATGTAAATATTGATACCAGGCCTCTAGCCCCCAAAATATAATGTAAATATTTGGCTCTATAAATATAATACATATCTTTTTCAGAAAACTTAGCCCATTTACAATATTTTCTATTTAGCACTACTGATATTATTTCATTTCATTTCTTGCACTAAGAAGACCCAAAACTTAAAGCAGGAAATAATAATTACATATTTACAATCTACAAAAACATCATGCAGGCAAAATTAATGAAATATTTTAAGATGTATTCCATTGATTGGAATACTCAGGGCATTTCCTTCTATATCTTCAAACTCGAAAGAGCTGAACTGTTGTCCGGGCTTTGCTCCGTGCTCATTAAATTTAAGAACCAAATCTCTGCATTGTAACCCTTGATCTGAAGCCTTTTTATCAAACCATTTCTTTACCACATGCTAGCGACTGTTCATTGCTTCCAGGGAGTGCTCTCTTTTCTCTTGCACCTCAAGTAACTCGAAAAACCTCACCTTCATTGCTCCTTTTTGTTCAATTTCTAGGGATTTAAGCAACTGCAAGGCAGGAATTTCTATGGCAATGGGCAACAACGCCTCCTTCCCGTACACCATCTTATAAGGAGATGTCTTCAATATCTGCTCAGGCATGATTCGCTCTACCCACAGTGCTATCCATAGGTTCCTATGCCACTCTTTCTGGTGTTCCGAGCCTATCTTCTTTATTAACCTTAAGAGGTTTTTGTTAGTAGACTCTACGAGGCCATTCCCCTGGGGATAATAGTTATAGGAGGTCTTTAGGAACACTCCATACTTTAGTGTGAACTGGCTCATCTTTGAGCAGAGAAAAGCCTTAGCATTATCAGAGATTATTATTTTAGGCGGGCCGAATCTGGCCACCAGCTCTTCAAGGAAATTAACAATCTCCATTTCTGTTGCATTTTTTAATGGCACTGCCTTTTCCCACTTGGTAAAGTAGTCGGTTTTTGTTAATATCCATCTATGTCCAGCTGGAGAGAAAGGGTTAATCATCCCAATGAAGTCTAAACCCCATTGAGCAAAAGGTTCTTCTACCACTATAGGCCTTAAAGGCATAGGAACATTTTGTCTCTTCCTGACATGGAACTGACATTCCTTGCAAGACTTAACTAATGAAAATGCATCATTAAAAAGTGTTGGCCAAAAATAACCAGCACATATAATTTTAATTGTTGTCATTCTTGTAGAAAAATGTCCTCTGGCTGGGCTATTATGGTATTGATCTAATATCTTCTTAGCTTGCTCCTCATTCACACATCTTAGTAGGGTGCCAATAAAATTTCTTTTAAACAGGACACCTTCTAAGAGAACATAATTGCTATTATGTAGGTGATAGAAGCATCTTTTAAAAGGTGGGAGATCGATTAGATACCTTCTTGTCTACATGAAGTTTATTCTATCTTCCAGTCAATTGCTTTGAGAACTCTCTTCATTTATTAGCACAAGTTCCAGATCCTCAAGTTCTGTCACTATTTCACTATTTTCTGTGAGATACTCACACAGTCCCTTTCCTTTTACAGTCTTGACAGGTCTGACTTCAATATCATATTCTAGGATCTTAGTGATCCAATTGGCTCTTTTTTCAGTGATTTCCCCCTCCATAATGTATTCTTGCACACTAGGATGTGGAACACAAACAATCACCTTGTTGTATGATATTAAATGCCGAAACTTCTTCAACCCTTTAACAATGGCAAAGGCCTATTTTTCTACAAAGTTGTACTTCACCTCATATTCCTTTAAAGTTCATGAATAAAAGGCAATGAGAGACTCCCTTGTATCTTCATCATCCTTCTGCATAAGCACTGTGGCAATACTTTTTCCACCACCAAAAATATACATAATAAAATATTTTGATAGGTTGGGGTTCACCAACACAAGAGCAGAGGAAATAGCCTCCTTTATAAGCTCGAAAGCTTTTCTGGCTTCCGCCGTCCATTTGAAAATATGATCCTTCTTAAGCATTAAGGTAATAGGACGAACAATACCTACAAAATTTTCAATGAATCGGCTAATAAAGTTGACCTTACCTAGGAAAGATTGCACACCTTTCTTTTTGATAGGTAACAAAAGTTCTCGGATTGCATCAACTCTTTCCGGATCAATAGCAATGCCTTCCTTAGAGACAACATATCCCAATAGTTTCCCTTGGAGAACTCCAAACACACATTTCTTCAGGTTTAAAGAAATCCCGAATTCCTGGCACTTCTAGAAAACAAGCTCCAAATGATCAAAGTGATCATCAACAAATTTTGAAAATACTGTCAAATCATCCAAGTAAATAAGCATAATCTTGTGGATCAAATCCTTAAAGGCAATATACATAGCCCTCTGAAAAGTAGCTCCAGCATTTGAGAGTCCAAAAGGAATTTTAGCATATGCATAAGTCCCCCACTTCATGGTGAACACTATCTTGTGTTGGTCCTCCTCTTTTACTCAAATCTGGTTGTAGCCCGAAAAACCATCCAACATTGAAAACATTTTAGAGCCAGAAATAGTTTGCAGAATTACCTCCATTGAAGGCAGGGGGTAATGATCCTTTAAGGATGCTTTATTTAAATCATGGAAGTCTATGCACAGGCGTATATCCCCATTTTTCTTCCAGACTAGCACTAGGTTTGACACCCAAGTGTTGTGTTTGATTGGGAACACTATTCGGGATGTGATCAACTTATTTAGCTCCTGTGCCATGAGAGACTCTGTCTTTGGGTTTATCGGTCTCTGCCTTTCACGAACTGGTTTCTCCCCTTCTGACAACTCAATTGTATGCTCGATGATTCTAGGATCATATCCTTTAAGATCATCATATGACCAGGGAACTACGCTCGGATATTTCTAGCAGAAGTGTCTTAGTCTGTCTTTATTCTTTTGTGACACTTCTTTCCCAACTTTGAGCTTCCTATCTTCCCCTATATGCAAATCGATGTAATCACCTTTGTTGGCCACGAGCTTCCTTTTTTCTCTTGTTGCATCATGAGAATCGAATAGGCTTTCTAGAGTGACTAGGCCCCTTGGGAGCTTGTTGGATTTCAGCTGGATGATTTGATCTTCGTAAGCTTCGGCGATCTTCAGTTGCAGCTGATCGACAAATTCTCCAAATGATTGGAGGAATGATGCAATATGAGCATCGCTATCAAACACCTGCCACTCTTGATTGCTATCTAGGAGAGTGGGTCTTACAATTACCTTCACTGCATGTTTATTTCTTAATAATTCAGAGGTCGGCTTGAACTAAGCCTCGATAATTGCCATTCATTCGGCTTCAGAGTTCATCTCCCTTGGAATAGCCTAAATATTGAATGCCTCAAATTTTTCAATCAAATCGCAGACCCTATGTCGATAGGATCGCATACGGATATTCTTTGCAGCAGAAGTTCTACGGATTTGGTTGACCACTAGCTCCGAATCTCCGAAAACACTTATCCGCTTTGCACCCATTTGTTCCACAAAGCTTAAACCATGGATGAGACCTTCATATTCAGCTTCATTATTCGAACATGCAAACTAGATGTGGTAAGACCTCAAAGTATTTTTGTCAGACGGGGATATCAAACAAATCCCTGGACCAGCTCCTACTCTACATCTAGCTCCATCAAAGTATAACGTCCATTTTTCTGAAGATTCTTCACCTTCAGGTTCTTTAGCAACTTTGGGCATGATCTGCCCCTCTTCATGTATAACATAGGTTATGAGGTCAGTTGCATGGTGATTCCTGAAAGGGTCTGTATCAATAAATTCTTTCAACAAGTTTTCTTCGTCTTCTATCCGGGATCTAGTAGCCTCCTCTTCTTCAAAAAATTCCACATTGAAATTTTCTTCCTGAGAGATTGAAGTGTGTGTTGCTTCAAAATTGAGCAGGGCCTCATCAACAACATGTTTAGAATGCAGATTTTTTAACAATAGTTTCATCTTAGCCCCATGCTTGGTTTAGAGAATCAGATGTGACCAGTATAATGCTAGATATCCTCTGATGTTTGTTGTGAACTCTCGGGACAAACAAATTCCGAATAGAGGAGGGATATCAATGAGTACGGTATCCTAGTTTATAGTGATACTAGGGAAGACAAATAAAGTCATAGGAAATCCCTTGATTACCCCAACGGTATCAACCTTATTTCCATCTAGCTGCATGACTCCTTTTTTAGAGGCTCATAGTTTAAACCCAAAGCATCAGCTACTTGCTTTGGAATGACAGTGGTGCTAGCCCCAAAGCCAATCATATAGTTATGTAGCAACTTATTCCCAATGATGAGTGTTAGAAAGAAAGGCTTAGGTTTAGACTTACTTTCCTTTCTGGATTCGAGCTTCTCCTCTGGTTGAATTGTTAGCACTTTATCCAAGTCCGACTTGGATACATTCTCTTCATTAGATTGAGTAGGAACCTTCACATCCTCTTCTCTCGACAATGCCTTTTGTAGCAGCACCTTCTACTCTAGAATAGCTAGGACGTCCCATAGAGAAGTGTTGGCAGATGACTTCTTCAGTTGTTCCACCACGTTGAATTGTGCTTTCGACTGGTGAGTCATGATTTCTTGCTCTTTAGGTTTTGCAGTCGTCATTGGTTTTGCGATCGGTACGTCTGACAGTTTAGCAATAGTAGAAGTGATCGATGGAGCCTTTGCCTTCGGTGGAAGTGGACTCGGAGAGCTAGGAATCACCATCTTGGATTGTGGAGGGATGGGCAATAGTCCTGCCATTGGGCTAGGTGTCCGTTGCAATGAAGTATTAGTAAGCAAGGCTATGAACTCTCTAGTGAATCTACGCTTAGAATGCATATTGTAGTCAGATTGCACTTGGGGTACTCTATCTATAAGGATGTCATTCGAAAATGCTGACTCTTCTCCTTCCATCCAAGAAAAGAGAGCCTGGTCTAGAAGAATGTCCAACTCTTACTGGATGGACATCCCCTGCATTTGAATAGTGAGGACTGCATTGTCCATTTGTTGAGAGGCATATGGTGGATTTTCAGTAACGGATGAGCCGCCTTGGTTACGTTGATCCACAATTTGTTGTTGCAAATTTCCTTGCAAATAATTTTGCGGCATATGTGCATCATTGCAATGGAAACACCATGATTTGGCATCTTTTGCCAAATTATTTTGTCTCGCCACTAGCTCTTTATTTGAACTAGGATGAACAGTCTACATCGGCAGGGTTACTGAAACCATCTAGTTACTTGGCTGAGCCAAGGTATTCCCACGTGACCTATCATACCACTGATTTGATTGGTATGGAGCTTTTCCACCTTGGTAACTCTGGTATGCTAGCTTTTGATAGCTATATTGTTGCTGCTTTAAAGTAGTCAACTCATTAGTCATGGCCCGCATTTGTTCTCTCATCTCGTTCATCTCGGCGACCATGGGATTAGGCATAGGAGCTGCCACAGGAGCTACCATCAGGGCCATGCTCGAAACACTTCTGGGATAGATGTACATAGATTGGGGAGGAGCCATAGGTGCACTAGTGGAAGGAACTTTGGCCTCTGCAGCGTTGCACTCGGGGAACAATGGCATGATGGGTCTTGGTGCTAACTTTCTTGTAGCAATCAGATTATTTTCTGTGGAGACAACCAAGGCATAAGCATCAGGAAGAGTTTCTCCGCCCAGAGCTTGTAACATCATGGAGATATTAGCATTGATCAACTTTAAGTAGAACATGAATGCTAGATCTGGAGGTGGTTGGTTGCCAACAAGCACTCTATGCCAGGTCGAATAGAACCTTGCATTGAAATCAGGCAGAGCTTCATGAGGAGCTTGCTTTATGTTTTCTAGTTGATGGCATAGCGAAGATTTGTTGCCAATGTTCAAAAAACACTCGTAAAATGGGGTTCCGAGCTGGTCCCAAGTAGCAATAGTACTAGCTTGTAAATTCCTATACCAGTTTAGCACCTTTCCTTGGAAGGAGGTGGCCAATAATCTGAGGGCTACATTTTCGTTCGATACACCATGTACTAGACATATGTCTACTACATCTTGCAGATGCTCCATTGGTGTCTTTGATTCATCCCCAAAATATTTAGGGATAGCTTTTAGAGTGGAAGCAGGGATGGAAGCCCATACTACAGGAGGCACAGGTGCTACAAATAGATTCTTGGAGTCCCAAGCTACATAATTTCTAGCAGCCATAGTTGTAGGTGGATTAGGTGATGGCTGAGAAGGAGGAGAAGGAGGAGGTGAAGGGCTACCTCGGCGACCTCTCGAGTGCATAGAAACTAAAGGTGGTACGAGCTGGCTAGGGACTCTTGCAATCTGCGACCTAGTTACAGGTTGATGGTTCATACACACTTATAAAAATTAGGCGAACGTGCTAGTTTGCGGTCCCACCAGGCATCCTAGAATAAGAACTGTAGATGCAAAATTTTACATGTAGCGGCAGTCTTATGGTAAACTTAGCTAATGGGGGACATTGTGCACTAGCTAAGTGACCTCAAGGATTTTATCGAAGCCGACTCTTCGTTTAGTGGGGGAGAAAAAGTTTTGAAAGATAGTGAGAATGTAAGAACTACACTATAGGCGATGTGCCAAGATCATAGACGAATTTCAACAAAGCACAGTGCAAAATGCAAAGGCCCGAACCACCAAAATGTTGTTAATTAAGTTATTTTCTCAAAAGCATTTATCACATAAAATTGCCCTCTAATTTGCATAATATAATCAAGCATAACTTTATTTAACATAGAGGAGTTGAAGAAACATGATCTACATTCATTGAGCTATGAAAGATTACCGAAGCTGAAGAACAGGCATTCATACCAAAAGAAGATAACAACACAAATTAATAGTTCTAACAAATGCTTGAAAACAGAAAGGCCAAATTCATTTGGCACAGTCCAAAGTCTTTGAATTAAAAGAAACTATTACAAAAGGCTTTCTTCCTAGTGCTCGGGAGTTTTTTGGGAACTTAATCAACAACCAAAATAAAAGAAGCATGGTCATATTTATGGGCCAGCCCACCACCTGCAAATGCATCGAGAGAAGAGAAGACCACGAGCAGAAAGCGTAGAGACCGACGACTCAGATCATCTCGAGCCACCACAACAATCATCGACCGACCATCAGCACACCAGCGAAGCCACGACATAGAACGTAAATCCACGCAGCAGCAGGAGAGAACACGTGGCAATAGGTGAGTACAAAAGGTCCAACAATAATTCCAAGGTAATTGGTGCAAAAACAATCACCACATGTCGCTCATACAGAGCGCGACATAAATTCAAAAAGATGCCCAATAGAAAACCTAGAGAGGGAGCCATGTGGAGCACTTCGAGCAAAATAAAGTATGAAGCGGGCCCTATCTCAGAAAACAGCCAAAAGCGAAGCGAAATAAAAGTGAAAAGCTTCGCGAGGAAGCCACATGGAGCGCTCCAAGGGCAGTGAGCATTTGAAAATTAAGGTGCAGCCGCAAAGGTAAATATAAAACTGCAAAGGCTTCGGCAGTTTTTTGTTGAACAATTTTCTCTACAAGGAACAAAGCTCTTTTGATTTTGTTGAATGTTTTCTCTAAGAAAGGTTTGATATATAGGACCAACAACTTAGATAAGATCTTATATATTTTAAATTACATAGGATAATAGTTCTAAATTTTGAAATCTTGTTAGCACCAACTAATTTAGGGGTAAGGACAATGAAAGTACTATTCATTTCCTTTAGCATTTCCTCATAGTATAAAAAATATTTAACTTCTTGTACTATGTCTTTTCCCATAATGTCCCAATAGATTTGGAAGAAAGAATGGGGGAATCTATTTGGCCCCAAGGCTTTAAATGGGTCAAAGGAGAAGACAACCTCTTAAACTTTCTCTGCTGAAATAACTCTTTCCATCATAGAGAAACTTTGAGGATTAATAGAGTTTGGGATGACTTGTAGTAAATGATCAATAACAGTGTCATTCTCCTTAATCAGACAAGAGGGTAGATTAAGAAATTCCTTATATAATCTAACACCTTCCTATTTAATTTGTTCTTTTGTAGAAATCGCATTCCCATTATAATATTAAATCTAAAAATTGATTCATTTTCTTGATCTTGAGGGTAGTTTGATGAAAGAATTTGGTATTCTTGTCCCCTTATTTAAGTTAGTGATTCCTTGATCTTTGTTTCTAGAAAATTTTATCTTTCTTGATGAGGTAATGAAGATTGTTGAGGATGTTTTTCTCTCTAGTACAAAGCTCCTTTGATACCCCAACTAGGTCCATTTCAAATTGTATCAACTTTGGTTGTCCCTTGGCCCTCCTTCTTATAGATAATTATATTGTCAAAGGAATTTCTTTTTAATTCCTTAAGGTTGACCTTTATATGCTTCAACTTATGGAAAACTTTGAGCATAGAAAAATCATGAATATCAAATTTCTTCCAATTTTCAATAAGATATTTTAAATTTGGGTGATGGGTCCACATCATTTCAAATAGAAAAGGAAAGGAGATATTAGTAGCTAAATATTTCCAATTTAGAAGAATAGGGGTATGGTTGGAACCAATTCTAAGGAGGAAGGGAAGATTGCATTGTTCAATAATGTCAATAAAAATATATTCATTATTACTTGGATGAGGTTATTCCTAGCTCTTTTATTGGACCAAGTAAATTGCAAACCTTCCAAGTCAATATCCACCAATCCCCAACTATGGAGGAAGTTTTCCAGGTTCATCATATTGTTCAAAAAATTCATAGTACCTCCCATGTTTTAAGGGTATTGGGGAGAATTGAAATCTGCCACTAGCATCCAATCATTATCTATAAAGGGATGTTTGTAGTCCATAAGATTATTCCATGTTTTTTTGGCACTAGAAAAAGTTGTTGGGGATGTAAATATTTGGAAGGACCCATTTTATTTGAATATTTTTTATTTTGAACAAGATATTGTGGTAATTTTTGTTATCAAATAGGAATATACCTTCCATATCATGACATCTCCACATAGTGGTTCAACACCCATAGCCAGGAATTGAGCATATGACCAAACATACTTACATACTCTCCCAAAATCCTCAAAACACATCTTAGTTTATTGAAGAAGAAAGATATCTATTTTACAATCCTTGATAAGATTCTTAAGGAGGGTGAGAGCAGGATCATGGGGGTCCAAATAGTGGTGATATGACAAAAAAGTGGTTGATGGTTTTTTTAATCTGAATTTGATGAAACAAAAAGGGTTTATTGAGAAAATTTCCAGCTTTCTACCAATATAAGATATGCCTTATTTTGAATTTGATAGATAATTATTATTGATTTTCTACATGCATTGTGACTAAAGTCCTAATTGATAGATTGATTGAAAAATATCTATAATTCTCAAATGATTTCAAATTTTTTGAATCTGAAAGATGAAATATATTCTATGCTTCCCATACTATAGGATAAAATATATAAAATAAAATCATAAAGTTTTGACCAAGTTATGGTGGTCAGATAAACAAGTTTTAATATTTTTAAAAATTTCTAATAAAAATTCATAACTAATTATTTACTTGCAAAAGAATTACAAAAAAATGAGGCACATCCAGGCATGTGTCCTCTACTTATATTGAAAGTTTAAAAAAAAATATGGGTAAGTGCAAAAATATGGGGGGCCAAAAAGGGGGCTTAAGTGGCCAATTTTTTTATGATATCAAGAAATGTTGACCTTTGACGTGAAATTGAGGATAGTTAAACTCAAAATTTTGAGATGCAACAAAAATAAGGATCATAGTGCTCCGAGTCTACTTTCTAAACTACTAATTTATTTTGAAAATGGTTGAGATTAAGGGGTTCAAAAGTGGAGCCCACAGAAATTGGTGTTGTTTTTGTCAGATAAAACATAACATAACAACTTTTGTGGGAACGTAGCATAGTGAACTTTATTTTAGAATTTTTAAAATCACTTCAGTGAGAAATTAGCTAATAATATTTAGTTGATGCACAATTTTTTTGATAATTTTTTAATGAATATTTGATTTTTAACTAATTTTTAAAGTGCACACTTCTTGAAAAACATATTTTTGGCCATGCTACTCCTACAAATTTTGGAAAATAATAGATTTTTTTTTAATATTTGTAGAATGGAGTCTAGTTTCTAAAAATGTAATTTATTTGAAATTTTGATGAACAGTTAATTTATAATGAAAAAAAAACCAAACTCTTCTTTTTGTCAAAAAAGAGACAAACAGAAAAATTATAGCTCAAAGGCTTAACATTGTCAAAAAGTAAAAAAAATTGCATCGTTGGATAGCTAAGAGAGAGCCTAACATTACCCAGGTGTTCAATTTGTTCAACATTGACACATGTGCAATCCTGGTGGTGAGCACAAACTCGATTATGTGAAATATTGTAGAATTTGCAAATACACATCTCTGGTTGTTGGGAAGGCACTCCAATTGTTTGGGTTGGTATTCCAAGGAAAATTCCAAGCCCAAGTCTTGGGGATTACCAAAGCAAGAGATAATGCAAAAGCGTTATATCTTGCTTGCATTATTTGAATGCATTGACAAAACACAAGTGTGTTATAACACACTCATGTTATAACATGCTCGTGTTATAATGTGCTCATGTTATAACATGCTCATGTTATAATGCTCATGTTATAACATGCTCGTGTTATAACACGCTCGTATTATAATGTGCTCATGTTATAACGCGCTCGTGTTATAATGCACTCGTGTTATAACGCGCTCATGTTATAATGTGCTCGTGTTATAAAACGCTCACGTTATAACGTGCTCATGTTATAATGCGCTCATGTTATAATGTTCTCATGTTATAACATGCTCGTTTTATAATGTGCTCATGTTATAATGCGCTTGTGTTATAATGCGCTCGTGTTATAACATGCTTGTGTTATAACATGCTCATGTTATAACACGCTCGTGTTATAACGTTCTCGTGTTATAACATGCTCGTGTTATAACGCGCTCGTGTTATAACGCGCTCGTATTATAACGCGCTCGTGTTATAACGCGCTCATGTTATAACGCGCTCGTGTTATAACGCGCTCTTGTTATAACGCGCTCGTGTTATCACGCGCTCATGTTATAACACGCTCGTGTTATAACGTGCTCGTATTATAACACACTTGTGTTATAACGTGCTCATGTTATAACGTGCTCGTGTTATAACGCACTTATTTTTTGTGAATGCATTGACAAAACGCGAGTGCATTATAATGTGCTCGCATTTTGGTCTACATATAATTTATTTTTCTTCTTTTTATCTTTCATAGAAACTATATACATGAAATAAACATTTAAGTATAAGTTGGTATTTACATATGGACATTTACTTTCTTATACTTTAAGTTATATTTCACATATATAATTTGGAGATTTTTGAGAGTGGTTTTGGATCTCTAGGATTTATAATACAAATTCTAGTTTTTGAAAGATATCAAAAATTTTAGACAGTCAAATTTCAATAATCAGCATGTCAAATTTCAGTAATCAGGAGGTCAAATTTTAATAATCCGTAAGTTATATTATTTGTCTCTCTATCTCACTCATTTTTTATCCCTTACACTCTAGACCTATCTCTCACTATCTCCATCCCTTTATTTTAATCTCTCTCCCTTTATCTCAAGAACTCTCTATCTCTCCTTTTCCCTCTAATTCTCTCTATCTCACTTCTCTCTCATTCTCTCCCTCCCTCCCTCTCTACTTATCTCTATTTCCCTCCCTCCATCCTTCCCTCTCTCTCTATCTCCCCTCTCTCTCTACCTACCTCTCCCTCCATCACTTCCTACCACTCTCTCTATTTCTCTCTACCTCACCTCTCTCTCCCACCATACTCTCCCTATCTCTTCTTCCCTATCTACTCTCTATCTCCCAATCCCTCTCTACCTACCTCTACATCCATCACACCCCACGACTCTCTCTCTCTACACCTCTCTATCTAACCTTTCTCTCCTTCTCTACCTCTCTCTCCCTCCCTAATTCCTTCTCTACTTATCTCTATCTCTCCTCTCTCTACCTATTCTTCCCTCTCTACTTATCTTTATCTCCTCTCTCCCTTTCTCTACCTACCTCTCGTTCCACCACTCTATGTTTCTCTCTATATCACCTCTCTCTCCCTCACTACATCTCCCTCCCTCCGTCCCTCCCTCCCTTTATACTTATCTATATATCCCCTCTCCCTCTCTACGTACCACTCTTTCTCTTTATTACTCTCTATCTCACCTCCCACTCTCTCCATCCATACCTCTCCCTATCCTTCCTTCTCTACTCTTTATCTCCCTAATCCCTCTCTATCTACCTATCTATCCATCACTTCCTTCCACTCTCTCTACACCTCTCTATCTCACTTCTCTCCACCCCTCCCTCATTCCCTCTCTACTTATCTTTCTCTAACTCTCCTTCCCTCTCTAATTATCTTGATCTCCCCTTGCCCTCTCTCTCTCACAAAATTTTCCCCTATATACTCTCTATCTCTCCTCTCCCTCCCTCTACCTCTCTCTCTCTCTCTCCATCCTCCCTCACCCTCTTTCTCTTTCACTCTCTCCTCTCTATCTCACCATTCTCTCTTTCCCTCTCTATAACTCTCTCCTTCTCTATATATCACCATTCTCTCTCTACTTATCTTTATCTCACCTATCCCTTCCTCCCCTCTCTCACCCACCCTCCCTTCTTCCCTCTATCTCTATTTATCTGTACTTCTCTCTATTTGACCTATTCCCCTCTACCTGAATATCCATCCATCACTCCCTTCCACACTCTCTCTATTTCTCTCTATCTCACCTCTCTCTTGTTGGAAAGAGACACTACATATATCATTTAGTTTTGTCATTGATGGAAACCCTAGTTGGTGATTGGATCCATGCATCATCATTTGATCATACCGACAGTCATATTAAAAATAGTTAAGGAAGAACAGAGCATCCGATAGTTTTGTTATTATTTTGTGTTGTGTATCTCATGGAATGTTGTTTGGAATATGATCTTTATTGCTATTGAATCTTAGTGCCTCGTATTGATCCATGTGTGAGTTAGAAGATCCAGTTGGTTAATTCTCTATTTATCTATATAGAAGCCAACTTCGTGGATATAACATGTTGCAGATGTTTGGGAAGTAATTGTTTAAGTATTTTTATGTTCATACATATTGATTTTGGTCATTTCTATGCTTTAGCTAACTTTGGTTGGTGTGCATTAAGGATCACTCATGATTTGAGCCAATAGTTGTAAATATTTTTTGTGTTCTATTGAAATCGACATATTGTGATTAAATTATTTATCATGGATATATATAAGATATCGTTCATATCATTTTGATATACAAAGAAGGTGTGTTGATGTGAGTTGAGAATCCAAGTAGAGAAGAAGAGCGATAATGCACAGTTTCACTTGTGAATAAAGGATTTGTGTTGTGAATCAGAGCAGAGCAGAGAAGAAGTGCAAAATCAGTCAAAAGGACAGAATATCGATTGTTGAGCTTAACTAAAACTATAATCAAGCATAAGTAGATGATATTTTCTCAATTCAATTTATCAAATGGTTTTAATCTGATTATCTTTGTAATACAATGAGTCTTCTTTAAGCAGTGAGCTCTAGGTAGTGTACCTGAATGCAAGTGCATTCCCCATATTGTAAACTTCATTTGAGTATACTCAAATCATATTGTGGATTGGCCATCTACCATGGCTTTTCCCCTAACAGGGTTTCCACGTAAAGTCCACTGTGTTATGGTGTTGTGGTTGTTTTTTCATGTTCATGCATATCTATTTTCAATGAATGTTTTAAATGCTTGAAGGATCAGATCAGTAAAGTTAAAAATTGCATAAAAAATGATTCACCCCCCTCTTAGTGTTGCTTGATTCCAACAATTGGTATCAGAGCTAGTTCCTCAAAAGAAGTATAACAACTTGGGGAGATCTTGGAAAGTGTTTCAATGGATTCAAGTAGTCTTCAAAAATAACTTTTGGTGGCCCCAGATGATCTTGATCAGTCAAAATCTGAAGTTTGAAAATTGCAAGCAAACCTCATGGATGCTAAGAAATTCATTGAATCATTGAAAGAGAAAATTAATAATTCCAGGGAGAAAAGAAAGGAACTTTGTGACTAGATTAAGTAGAATGACAACAAAAGCATTGAAGATGAGAAAATGAGTCAAGATTTGAAGGAAAAGATAGAAGAATGTGAAAACCTTACTAGAGATAATGCAGTCCTAATGCATGAGATGGAATCTATTATGATGAGGATGAATAATGAGATTGAAGAAAAAAAGAAGAATGAAGAGAAGCTTACACAGTCCCTGAAAGAAAAATCTGAAGTATGCAGTCATTTGGACAATGAATTGGAACAATCTAAAAATAATGACGAAGTGCTTGAAAAAAAGATTGATGATCTTAGAGATGAACTTGCTATTGAAAATGAGTAGAAAGAGAAGTTCAAAGTTAGCTCATCCAAGCTTGATGAACTGATTAACAGTCAGAGGACAAATGGTGACAAGCAAGGTCTTGGTTATGAAGAAGGAGAAAGTTCCAAATCCAGACAAAGGAGATCTCAGTAAGGAAATTAGACAAATAAAGCTGGAAGGAATCCGATAAGACAACCTAATGCTCAAAGATTCAATGGCTATTGTTTTAATTGTAATAAGTTTGGCCATATGGCTTCTTAATGTAGAAGAAAGATGAATCAAAGTGGTCCATCATTCTCAGGTCATTGCTTTAATTGCAATAAGTTTGGTCATAAGTCAAATGAATGCATAAATGTGATGAATAACTTTCATAGAGATGTCGTATGTTATACATGCAGTAGATTTTTCCATATTGCGAACCAGTGCAGATCAAAAGAAAATTAGTGGAACAACTAGTCTGGACAAAGAAATGTTGTGTGATATAACTGCAATAAATTTGGTCACATTGCTAGATTCTGTTGGAATAGAAAAGGTCTGGTAAATCAAAGGAGAAACATGCAGAAGGATGTTAAGGGAAAATGTAAAGTCACTACAGATGTGATCAGGAAGAAAATGCAAAAGAAATGGGTGATGAAAGGTCCCTCTGTTAAAGAAAATGTACCAGCACTAGAATCTGCTTCTGGTAATTCCCTCGAGAATGAGTTTTAGGCTTTTGGCATAGGGGGAGTTGTCAAAAAAATCTCTTAACCCCCTGCCAGTAACTTACACTAGAATGTGGATAAATATAGTAAGTGCATAGATACTCTACAGATGTTGTTGAACCTATTGGAGAGAGTATTATGCAGTATTGGAGGTCCATGGAAGAATTATCTGTCACATCACATGGAAACAAAGTAACCAAATGAGTTAGGGTAAAAGAATTTATTGTGACAAAAAGGGTTAAGTGTGCAAGTGATAAAAGGTCATTTTTATCTTTCATTTTCCACTTTGTATTTTTAAGAAAAGAAGTTTGGAGAGCTCTGAGGCAAACATTGGTGAATTGAGGAGAAATTCAAGTGTGAAGAAGATTTTAGCAATCAAACTGTGATCCGACAAAAAGGTATTTATCGGAAAAACTTGTGAATTTGTGAATTGGTGAAAATGGCTATTCCATTGGTAGTTGAAGTTAAGGATAGACCTCATCCCAAACTCAAATGGTATTTGTTCAAGTCTATTGAGACTGACCTATTAGGTTCTTTTTTATTTGTTTCATACGATGTCTTACACACTGATAATATTAGGGCATATATTCACATAAAAATTGAAGAGCTAGGAAGCTCACAGTTGCTAAATTTGTATAACAATCACATTATAGGAGAAGAATTTTGTGTCAAGTCAGAATTCAAAACCCTAGAAGAGAATAAATTTACACAGATTGTTAAATTTATCATGTTTGAAGAGATTGAATGGTTATGGTATATCTTGAGCAGATTTCATGATTAATTCATGTGGTTGAGTATACCCTTCAATATTACAAAGGAGGCTATAAGTGCTATTAGAGGTTTAAATTCCTCTGGTGGATTACCAATTTTGAAGTCCGTACATAATCAAATGGTGACTGATGCAAACGGATCAAAGTATGATAGAAGATCCATGAAAATCAAAGATATCATTGAAGTGGATGTGAAATTTGCATCGATGATCATTGGTTACAGGATATATCACTCAAGTCAGGAAATTATGTGTCTGGTACTATATAGCTTATCAAATGGTAAAGGAGAATGCATATTATGACTTGTGCAAGTTACTTAGGAGTCAACTGATGGAAAACCTTGGTAAGATCAAGAAGGACAAGAAAAATTCCTTTAAGTATGGTAACTTTCTACTATGTTTTTTCTTTTATTTCATGAAAGAAGTTATGGGTGTTGGTAAAGTACATTGGCAAGGTGGTCAACTTGTAGCTGTCTAGATTAGAGAGATGTTGTATGGAATTGGAAATAGTCAAGCCAAAAAAATTGCAATTTGGGGATACTTCAAGAATTTTTAGAGTATGATGCATGCTAGAGAAAATAATTCCTACCTCTATTGTGGAGAAATATAAGGATAC
This sequence comes from Sequoiadendron giganteum, assembly GCA_007115665.2. Lineage (NCBI taxonomy): Eukaryota > Viridiplantae > Streptophyta > Pinopsida > Cupressales > Cupressaceae > Sequoiadendron > Sequoiadendron giganteum. Next base: position 343,801,053 of record CM021101.1, read on the forward strand.
AATTTATTTTATGGTAGACATTGATCAATGCATGATGGAAGCCATTGATCCTAGAACACTCTGGATCATGCTGATGGGATATGAAGTTGAGGAGCACATTCTGGAACTATATGCACAACATTTACTGAATAAGCCTCTGGATCCATCAGAAGAGAGATTTGATACTTATGCAGAGAAGGATATACAGGTGCACAATGAACTTAGAAAACCTGTGATAGTCAGAAAAGTAAGAAAGGAAGTGGAAATCTTAGCAAAAAGAATGGGTATATCTACAAAAAAAATTAAAAGAAGCTAGAAGGAAGAGAGAAGAAGATGAAGCAGAAAAAGAGCCAACAAAAACTAAATTTTCTAGTTCAACAGCATCACCTTCCTGAACTAGGTCAAAAAGGAGCTCTACATCCCTATCCACCCCTGCAATGAATCTAATTCCTGCAGAAACTCAAACCAAGGAATTCGATAAGAGGAAGAAGAATAAGAGCACAAGAGTCTATGAAGTTGTCTCAGAAGATGAACAGACTGAGTTTGATGAAGATGTGAGAGAAATAAATCATATGGGAACCTAGGCAATAAAGGTTACAAAAATAAAGCCCTCTGGTGAAGAAGGCAAGGCAAAGAAGAAGGTAAACATTGGAAAACCTGGTATGTTAGTAGAAGAGGTTGAAAAAGCTTTGGTCAAAGATGGAAATCTTAAGTCATTTTGTAAATGGTATGAAACCTTTGATAAATCTGGTCAAAGAACTCTTGAGGAGGATACAATAAAGCATTTAAATATTTTCAATAAGGTTCTGATTGAAATAATGCCTAGTTTACCTAAAAGTCTATATGAGATTTTGGAAATGAGAAGAGTAAATGCTAGAGAAAAAGAAGAGAAAATGAGACAAAGAATTCTTGCAGTTATGTCCAGTGGTGTCTATGGAGGAAATGAAAGCAATCCTGAATAAGGCTAAAAGGGAATTCAAGAGAAAGACAAGGGTGAAAAATCTCATGATTGGTCAAACTAAAGAAGTTGTAGAAGAAACTGAACAAATTATGAGAATTTTTTTGTTAAGTAATAGAATTGATGTTGTCCCTGAAGGAACACATGATAAATATGTCTCATCCGGTCCGGCAGGAGAAGAAGAAAAACAAGATACAAATGAGGATACTCAGATTCCTCTTGATGTGGATAATACATAAATACCTATGGAGATTGAAGTTCTTGAAATTGTATTGGTTGAGAAAGTTGAGATCCTTGAAGATAAGCCAGAACTTATAGCTGAGGAGATAGTGGTTGAGGAAAAGAAAGTTCCAGTGGAAGCAAGAGACATCGCAAAGGTAGTGAAGAAATTTTTGGTAGAGAAAAAGGAAGAATTTGACCCTAAATTGATTAAAGGTTCTATCGACCTATCAACTTTGTCCCCAATTTAGAAAATGAAGGTTGCATCATTTTCCTAGGAAAACGCTAGAGAAGAACTATTGAAGTCTCACATTGAGGATAGTGAACTCTTAAATCTTGCATCTGGAGTTCTAGAGAAAATAATGCCTACTCATGTCAGAGATCCAACCGGATCCTCCTCTGGTGAACTGAAGAAGCTCATTAACTCTATAAGTACTCACTTTGAGTCACTTGAGAAGTCAGCCATGGTTAAATTTCAGAAGGAATTTGACGTCAAAAGGTTAAATAGGTTGCAAGGAATGATAACAAAAGATAAAACTCTGTTAGCCACCTATGTGAAGAATATTCAAAATTCTTTATTTGAAGGTGGAAATATTTATAAGTCATGCTTGTCTTTGTCCAAATTTACTTAGGTCAATGAGAAGAAGGTTAAGGATCTTGAAAAATAGTCAGCTTCTATTTCTAAAGCTTTTGATCCTTTAGCTAGTGCTGTTGGAAAGTTAAAAGGTGAGGTGATATCTCCTCTTGACAAAATAAGGATTTTGAAGCATGAAAATGACAAAATTATGGAAAGAGCATGTGAACTTAGAGGCCTAATTGGTCTGAAGATAGAAATAATGTCAAGTGCATTAAAGGTAGTTGAAGATGCTAAGGCATTCAGTGATCCAGTGAACCTCGAGTCTATAGAGACACAATCTTACTTAGTTTATGGTCACATAATTTTTTCTGGAGAGTCTTAGAAGGGTTTGGGACACAAATCTGATTCTGTTGAAGAAATATTTTGCAAATGTTTTCGAGTTTGTGTAAGTTGTATGCTTATATAGTCTGAAGATTTTGTTTGATATTTTTGATAGCCGGATTCCTACCTTTTCCATTGATGTCAAAGGGGGAAATTAGTAGAGTGAAAAATGTATAATCATCCCAGGGGAAGAGTTTTGTTTATGAAATTTTGAAGAATGGTAGTGTAGTTGATGTTGGTACTGATTCGACACTTAAGTCATTTTTCACTAAGTGTTGCCATCAATGCCAAAGGGGGAGATTTTTGGAAAGAGACACTACGAATATCATTTGGTGTTGTCATTGATAGAAACCCTAGTCTGTGATTGGATCCACGCGTCATCATTTGATCATACTGACAGTCAGATTGAAAATAGTTAAGGAAGAACAGAACATCCGATAGTTTTTTGTTCATCAATTCACATGAATATTTTATGTTATTATTTTGTGTTGTGTATCTCATGGAATTTTTTTTGGCATATGATCTCCACTTCTATTGAATCTTAGTGCCTCGTATTGATTCATGTATGAGTTAGAAGATCCAGTTGGTTAATTCTTTGTTTATCTGTATAGAAGCTGACTTCGTGGATATAACATGTCATAGATGTTTGGGAAGTAATTGTTTAATTATTTTTGTGTTTGTACATATTGATGTTGATTATTTCTATGCTATATCCAACTTTGGTTGGTGCGTATTAAGGATTACTCATGATTTGAGTCGATAGTTGTAAATATTTTTTGTGTTCTATTGAAGCCGACATATTGTGAATAAATTCTTAGTCACAGATATATATAAGTGATTGTTCATATCATTTTGATATACAAAAAAGGTGTGTTGATGAGATTTGTGAATCCAAGCAGAGAAGAAGAGTGATAATGCACAGTTTCACTTGTGCATAAAGGATTTGTGTTTCGAATTAGAGCGAAGTAGAGAAGAAGTGAAAAATCAGTCAGAAGGACAAAAGATCGATTGTAGAGCCTAATCAAAACTATAATCAAGCATAAGTAGATGCTATTTTCTCAATTAAATTTCTCATATGGTTTTAATTTGATTATCTTTGTAAGACATTGAGCCTTCTTTGAGCAGTGAGCTCTAGGCAGTGCACCTAAATGCAAGTGTATTCCCTATATTGTAAAATTCATTTGAGTATACTCATATCATATTGTCAATTGGCCATCCACCATGGTTTTTTTCCTAACAGGGTTTCCACATAAAAATCCATGTGTTATGGTGTTGTGGTTGTTTGTTTCATGTTTTAAATGCTTGAAGGATAAGATCAATAAAGTTAAAAATTGCACAACACTGATTCACCCCCCCTCTCAGTGTTTCTTGATTCCAACATATCTCACCTCCCTCTCTCTCCCTCCATACCTCTCCCTCCATCTGTCCTTCCTTATCTACTCTTTATCTCTGATGTCTCTCAACCTCTCCTTCCCTCTCTACTTATCTTTATCTCTCCTTTCCCTCCCAACCTCTCTCTCTCTCCCCCTAATCCCTCCCTCCCCCTCTTTCTCTCTCCCCCTATGAGGGTTGAGGGTGTAAGGTCTAGGTTTGAGGTTATAGGGTTGTGTATAGGTTATAGGGATTAGGGTTTAAGATACTAGGTATAAAGTTGAGGGTATAGGGTATAGGGACGAGGTATGATGGTTTAGGGTTTAAGGTATAGGGTTGAGGGTTGAGGGATAGTGTTTAGGGTTGAGGGTATAAGGTTAAGTGTATAGGGTATATGGATTAGTATTTAGAAAACTGGGTATATGGTTTAGGGTACTGGGTTGAGGCTATTATGTTTGTGTTTGAGGGTTTAGGGTTTATGATTTATGTATAAGTTTGAGGGTTGAGTGTTGAGGTATATGTTCAATGCTGAGGGTATAAGGTTAAGTGTATAGGGTATAGGGATTAGGGATTAGGGTTTAGGATATTATGTATAGGGTTTAGGGTGTAGGGTTTAGGGTATAAGGTATAGGGTTAAGTCTTGAGAGTGTAGGGTTTACCATTTAAGTAAAGGGTTGAGGGATAATGTTTAGGGTTTAGGGTATAAGGTTGAGGGTATAGGGTAAAGGGATGAGGGTTAATAGTGTAGGGTTTAGGGTTTAAGGTATAGGGTTGAGGGTTGAGGGATAGTGTTCAAGTTCGAGGGTATAGGGCTAAGTGTATGGGGTATAGGGATTAGGGTTTAGAATATTGGGTATAGGGTTGAGGATATTGGATTTAGGATTAAGGGTTTAGGGTTTAGGGTTTAGTGTACAAGGTTGAATGTAGGTTTTAGGGTTTAAGTATAGGGTTGAGTGATGATGTTCAAGGTTTAGGTTATAAGGTTGAGTGTATAGGGTATAAGGATGAGGGTTGAAGGTGTAGGGTTAGGTTTTAAGGTATAGGGTTGAGGACCGAGGTATAGTGTTTAGGGTTGAGCATATAGGGATTAGAGTTTAGGATATTGGGTATAGGGTTGAGGGTATTGGGTTTAGGGTTTAGGGTTCAAGGTTTAGGGTACAAAGTTTAGGGTTTAATTATAGGGTTAAGGGTTTAGGGATAATGTTTAGGGTTTAGGGTATAAGCTTTAGGTATAGGGTATAAGGATGAGGGTTGAGGGTTTAGGGTTTAGGGTTTAAGGTATAGGATTGAGGGTTGAGGGATAGTGTTCTAGGTTTCAATGGTATAAGGTTAAGTGCATAAGGTATAGGGATTAGGGTTTAGGATATTGGTTATAGGGTTGAGGCTAATAGGTTCAGGGATTAGGTGTAGGGTTTAGGGTTTGAGTATAGGGTTGAGGGATAATGTATATGGTTGAGGGTATAGGTTATAGGGATGAGGGATGAGGTTCTAAACTATAGGATTGAGGGTTGAGGGATAGTATTTAGGGTTGAGGGTATAGGGTTAAGTGTATAGGGTATAGGGATTAGGGTTTAGGATATTCGATATAGGGTTGAGGGTATTGGGTTTAGGGTTGAGGGTTTAAGTATAGGGTTGAGGGTTGAGGATATAAGGATTAGGGTTTAGAATATTAGGTGTAGCCTTTAGGGTATAAGGATTGGGGTTTAGGATATTGGGTGTAGCGTTTAGGGTATAAGGTATAGGGAAGGTTTGAGAGTATAAGGTTTAGGGTTTAAGTATAGGGTTAAGGGATAATGTTAAGGGTTTAGGGTATAAGGTTAATGGTAGAGGGTATAGGGATGAGGATTGAAGGTGTACGATTTAGGGTTTAAGGTATAGGTTTTAGTTTTGAGTCATAGTGTTCAAGGTTGAGTGTATAGGGTTAAGTATATAGGGTATATGCATTAGGGTTTAGGATATTGCATATATGGTATAGGGATTATGGTTTAGGATATTTGGTATAGGGTTTAGGTTGCAAGGTTGAAAGTAGGGTTGAGGGTTTAAGTATAGGGTTTAGGGTATAAGGTTAAGTGTATTAGGTATAGGAATTAGAGAGGGAAAGAGGGAGGGAGGGAGGGAGAGAGAGAGAGAGGTGAGAGAAAGAGAAAGGAGGGAGGGAGGAAGAGAGATGAGGGTTAAGTGTACAGGGTATAAGGATGAGGGTTGAGGGTGTAGGGTTTATGGTTTTGTTCACACAAAAGTTTGTAGGCAACAAACTTATCGGAAACTTAGCTATTGGGGGACTTATGCACGTAGCTAATTGAACTTTGGGGTTTTATCGAAGCCAACTCTTCACTTTTTTAATGGGGGGAGGAAAAAGGGAAACCGCGAAGGAAAAGAGTGGTGTGTGAATAAATATTCACAGCTTGGCGACTCATAGAGAAATTTCACTTGTAAAATGAAGATCTCCAGATCATGGTCTTGTAGACCAATCCAACCCCTTGGACCAATTGCTCATAGCTTAGAGAGGGCAGCCTGAAGGGACATCCAAACTTCATTCGATGGTGCAGAGAGAGTGCGCAGATTTTCATGCACCATGTTTAGATCAATAATTTCCTTAAAAGGAAATCCACCAGATACTTTTTCCTTGGACTAAAGTTGGAAGAAGAGCTACGCCAAATGATGCACCATGTTTTCAATATTTGCGACAATCGAAGATTGATTGAAGGACTGGAAAATTGATAGATATTTATTTTTCTCCTCAATCTTTTGAATGATGTGTTCTATGCCTTCCACTGTTTGATCAATCATGAAGGGCATTGGAAATCCTCGTTGAGTTAGGCGAGAAATTTTTTCTCGCATATCACAGGTTATTTGAGCCATCTTTTCTCTTCACTCACCGACACGTTGGATGGCCTCATGCATAGAGATGAGAACATTCACGCTCATGGCTACCATTGTTCAGTCCTCAATCCCCATTCTTCTCAATGCCTCATCGAAAGCTATATATGATTTTTCTAACAACTGCCTGGCCTCTGAAACTCTATTAGAAGTTTCCTCCTACACCCATTGCATTGTTTCACTAACCACCCCGCATAGACTGGTAGCCTATGCCATAAATTTTAGAGTGGGTTGAAAGGTAAGGCATAGTGTCTTAACCTTATCACAATATGATGTGTGCAACTCTTTGGATATCCCTAGCGAGTTCATTTGGGATGTAGGAGGCTAGGATCTCAAAAGGTCTAATTTTGTAGCCTTGCTGCTCAAATCTTCCTTCAACTCTACAATGTTTCCCTCCAGGCCTAAAAACTGATTCTTCAGAGTAGTAGTTTCTTTCTTTTTCTCCCTCAAGGCTAACTCGACTTGTTTTTCATTTCTATTTACTGCTCCAATGCAACATTCATTTCATTTAACTCATCATTGATCCTCTGTCGGAGCTATTTCAGACCATCACTCACCTATCTCAATTCATCATGGAGGGCCACCTCCATCACCCAAAAATGATCAATTTCTCTCCATAGGGCCAAAACAACCTCCGCACCCAAGGCCTGAAGCTCAACGACTTTTCTCTCAAAAGAATTCCTCTCACTCCATAGTCGATTGATTTCAAATTCTTGGGCCTTATGCTTATTAGACTAGATCTCCACCTTTCCTTTCAGCTCTTTTACTTGTTCATCCTTCTTCTTCATCTGGTGACTAGGATTGAGGAAATCAGTTGTCACCACCCTTTGGGTTTCCTCCATTAACTCAACCTTATCCTATGGATGAGCTTGTTGCAAATCAAGCCCTAAGACATTGAAGAATAATCATTTGGCTGCATTTCTCTGATTGGCTTGATGACATTAGGTGTTACATTTGTAAACATCAACGAATTTTAGCTTTCGTTGAACACCATCTGCAAAAGGGGCTTCGCTTGTCTACTTGCATCCTTTTCCATTCTTTTTTGTATTCACCTAGCTCGGGCACTTTCGTTATCCACCTATGAGAAATACTCTTGCGATGAAATACCCAATCCATTAGCAAAAGGGAACTCCCGAGGAACTACTAATGGGAATTACAATGTGTTCAATGAATTAGTGGACTTGCTAGGTCTAGTAATAGTTATCAAGGAAAAAGGTGGGATAAAATGACTACCTGAAGATGGTGAAAACATGGTGGGAAAAAAGGTCGAGGAAGAACTTACCTGATGCTCAAGCCTTGGGGATACAAACTGTTGACTCAGAGGGTCAGGATATGTTACTATTACTTGTTCCTCATGGGTAGTAGACATAGGAGGAGACAAAAGGGGAACCCTAGGGGAATTAATGTTGACCTACCTTGGGTGACCAGTGATAGGAATAGCTGGTATGAGTGACATGGTAGAAGCAGGCACGAAAGAAACTAAAGACATAAAAGAGAGAAAAGAAGGGGAGAAATATACCTGAGTTTCCTGAAGATTTGTAGCAGATACAACTACCTCTTCATGATGTTCTTCTTCTCCTCATCTTGCTTCCTCCGTTCATGGTCTCTTCTCTTCTGGAGAATTGTGTAGGTCCAAAATAACCCTTCGGTGGTGTCTAGAAGATCTCAACCTCTTTATTCCTGATCTAGAGGAGCTAGTAGGCTCAAAAAACTATTTATTTGAGTAGTCTTCATGTAGTAACTGATGTCCATTGACTGTCTCTCCTCGTGTAGGGTCCTCTTCAGTTATGGGAGCCTTTTTGGCTACCTCTTCTTCATGCTCCAGAGCTGCACTTTCTTCCTCATCGAACCTCTTAGAACCTAAAGGGTTAGGAGAATCTTCACTGTTTGAATGCTCACAACACCAGATATCATCAAACTAGTTGTCTGAATCCACCTCCTGAAAGAGCCCGTTAGTCCTTTTTACCTCTTGCCTATAAATCTAGAAATCCTTAATCCTTTCAGGCTTCCAACAGAGCCTTTTTTATTGGCTATAGAGGAATTGATTTATTTTGTGGTTGGGGATAGGCTTCGCCATTATATGATAAAAATTCAGCCAAGGTGGTCGACCTGAGCTAGAAGGGATGTACTCAAGGTTGACGTATAATCTCTCATTTCCCTCATTTGAATTTCTCTAAGGGTCCCAAAATGACCGAGGTTGGTGAGAGATCTTAATTCCTATCTCTACCAAATTATCTTCTAGATTATACCACCATGTATCACAGATAACCATTAATCCAAGGTGACCCAACTTAGAGTACAATACTTCATAACTATTCACCTTCAAATTCTTCTTCTTGACCAATCATACAAAGCCAAACATGATTGGCAGTGTCAAATAAGAAGTCAAATTATTTCCTCCATAGTAATCATTCTCAATATTACACAACTCTCTAAAAACCTTCAAGGCCAGTACTCTATCTAAAACAAAAAACGGGAGCTGAAAAGGCTCTCAAACAAAACCTTACATTTGAAGCATTGTAAAATATGAACCAAAGAACCAATCACAAGGCGATACAAGGCCTCTCATCCATGATATCTGACTCTGCCTCAAGCGAACAAACATCCTACCTAAATTATGATCCAAATAGCTTAAATTCAAAGATAGGAATGTGTCTTAAAACACGTAATAATCAAAAGTCTTTGAGAGGATAGGAGTCCAAGTCAAAACTAGTTTTCTAGTGCCATTTTCATCAAATACTGCTAGGGGCAGAGATTGCAGGAAATAATCTGGGTTCTGATGTAAAATCATGTAGGTCAAGAAAGAAGAATACCTAAACTTGGAACCAAGCTCAAAATCCTTCAACTATTGGCACATCCCTTCCACAATGACCTTTGCAAAGTCCATCAACAAAACTTTGCTATTCTTTTTCAGCATAAAGATTAGACTCATTTGGAATTTTGACACCTCTTTATCTATATCCAATCCACAAACCAACACCAACATAGAGAAGACAAAACCTGAATCCTCTTTAAAAGTAGCCAGACTAAGAGGGAAGCTAGGAGGGATGGAGTTATATGATGGTTTACCCATTTCAGTATTAAAAAATTGCTGCCCTAACCTAAGCATTTTCCAGTAATTTTGCAGTCTGGAAATATCAAAATCTTCAACACCCTCAAGACAATTAAGAGGAAGACACAACATATCCTGGAGGGCCTACTGATAGATTACCACCCTTAAATTATGGCCGCTTATAATTCTCGTTTGGGTGTCAAAATGTTTAGGACAGGCAGCCACAATCTCTGGACAATGATGTACCAAAGGAACCATATATTGAGGAAGACCACAATTCCACAATCGGCTATGAAAAGGATCATTGATCTTTTTCATCTTTTCGCATGCAACCTATCTTAAACTTTTGGGGTTCAGAGATAACTCTAGATCTCGGACATTATCCCAATCTTCTAATACCAAAGCCTAGTTTCTAGGAGAAACCACACTTAACACTTTCTGGTCTGCAAGCTTAGTGTAGGGCCATGAAGGTTTAGCTATAATGTGTGGGGTTGCATAAGAATCTTGGGTGTAGATATTCACACAAGGCGCATGCATCCTTCATTCTTTAATGCTTTCGGTGGTGATGACCTGAGTTGAGCTCTTTGCAATTTTAACCATTTTACTTGTGTCTTCGAAGAACTCTGCAACTTATTTTTTTGAAAACCTTTCTCTATCTCTGCAAATGACTCAGGCAACTACATGCTTTTCCAACCTTGCACAATTAATGCCCTCCGCATGATGCTCCTATCTATCTTTTTTATTTTTGAGAATATTGGATTAGCAAGCGTACTTGTTATCTTTTAACTTTAGTTATGCCATGCATCACTAACCCTTTCATGCATGTGAAGAGACCGCCCACTTGCCAAAAGACTACACACATTAAGAAATATGACCTCACATATGGTGGCTCCTAATTTTTCTTGGAAAAAGTACTAAATCAGCATCGCCATATCTTTTCACGAGCATTTTCATTTAATGATTACTTGATTGTAATTGAGCACATCAACTGACAACTTCATCTTAAAATATTTTCTTTGATTTAACCAAGATGGAAACATTCTATATGGTGACAACTGGCTCCCTGTCATTATTTTTTAAACAAAGGCTCAATTTGAACAAGTTGAAACTACATTTGATTATCTTCATTATTTCGCATGCTACAACACTGCTTGTCAGGGCTCTTCATACCATTTTTCTCTAACGTAAACATAACTTGCTCAATTAGGGAGACCTTTTCCCATCTATAAAAAGGACCCTTGGCACTTTTGCAATCCATATTTGCACTTAGCATTTTTTAGTAGTTGGCCCTACAACATCGTTGGTAATTTCATTATTTAGCGAGAGTAGCGGTAGTCATGGAAACAACAATTAGGCTTACATGCAAGAATACCCAGGCTGCCTTCATAGGAAAAATTAGGTATAAGTGTCTGAAATGCATGACTGGCATGAAAAACCTTTTGTATGTGAAAGCCATAAAGTAGGTGCTAGGAAAAGACTGCGTAGAATATGATGACTAGTATAGAGTGAATACCAGTATCACTTCCCACTTTGTAGCTTCTCTCTTAGATGTTGGCGTTTCAAAGAGGAATATTTTGAAGCTAACAGCATAGGTATTTCCCAAACTCTAGTTGGAGGGGTTGGAGAATGTTGTCATATTTGCTGAGATCGACCGTGGAATTCCATCTATTCGCAACCTACGTCGACTCGTCGAGGAAGGAGAAACTATGTCGACTAGGCCCTTTCTACATGGCTTTGAGCTTGAAACTCATGAGGAACATTGCCAGAAAGTCCATTCTGCCTTCCATTTTCTGATGAGGATGCACAACGTCGAACCCTTTTGCGAAGTGCAATGGTATGATAATTTTGAGAAGGTGGTGTTTCCTCATCGTGCACCACCTACTACCATCGTCGGACCCTCAAGTTCCTAAAGAGATCTCAAGAAGATCCTTCCTCTCTTTTTTTTGTATTTGAAACATACTCTACAACACTTATCAGTGACAATATATATGTATTTTGGAACATGGCTAAGGTCCTTGTTTAATCAGCATGTATATAGATGTAAATATCTCCATAATTAATACAATATATGTATCTTTCTATATTCTGACTCCTTTCTTCATTTTATTTCAATTCCTTGCATCAATATGATAGTTGATCTAAGAAAGCATTGAGAATGACCCAAAACTAACAAAGTTTGGAAAATATACACATATTTACACACTTACTGCAAAAGTTGACCTAGTTGAATTTTTAGAGGTGTATTCCATTAACTGGAATACCCAAGGCCTCACCCTCTATTGTTTCTAACTCAAACGAGTTGTGTTGCTTGCATTGTGTGATTTTGAATGTTCCTTCCTAGAGACTATCAAACTTGCCATGTTGACTGGGCTTTTCTCCGCGCTCGTTAAAATTGAGCACCAATTATCCACATTATAGACCCTAGTCAGATGTTTTCTTGCCGAACCATTTATTTATTACCTATTGGTGGTTGGTCATTGCCTCGAGAGCATGCTCTTTTTTCTCCCAAACTTCAAGTAATTCTAAAAACTGCACCTACATCGCTCCATTTTTCTCAATCTCAAGAGACTTGAGTAGTTGGATTGTATGGATTTTGTTAGAATTAGTAATCTTTCCTTGGTTGTTTTATTTAATTTGAGGATAAACCAAGGTATCCTCTCTTATTTATTTTAGGATATTCCTAAAGGAATCTCTTCATGTAATTTTGTCCTCTAGTCCAAGTGGGAGGACAACTCATATTTTTGTAATTCCTTTAATAGGGAAAATAGGTTATTCCTCCTTATGAGGATGCTCACACTTGGCACACACTAAGTATGAATGTGGCACTCTTACACATAGGGAGTTACATGCAAACTCCTTCACTCATCTCTACTTAAAGAGATATTTCTCCACACACTACACACTAATTTTTACAATTCTCTCACACAATTCTCTCCTCTTGCATAGTAGTTCTATCATATTGTATTGAGATTCTTGCTCATCTCTCTCTCTTTAGGATTTTCATGCCTCATTCATAATTCACAAAGGGGTTTTTCTTTTCTTTTCCGCTTACAAAAATCTCTTGGCTGTTGTCGGATTCTTGGATTTTTATCTTGCTATTGGTGGTTGATCTTGCACCAATCTCTCATTTGATTTATGGTAAAGCTCTTCTTGCACTTCACTTCTTGGATTGTTATTTTGATCTTGCTTTTATTCCTTTATTTCTTCTAACATGGTATCAGAGCTATCTACTAATCCTTGTTTAAGTGTTTTGTAGGAAGGTGACATTCAAAGGAGCAAGATTTTTCAAGTTTTATCTTATAGATCTAACATTTGTTGCAGCTCTAACTTTTTTTTTCCATACTCTTCTTCATACTTTTTTTCTCTAACCCTCTTTGGAAGGCTTGCCGCCAAAGAGTATATTTTTGAATTTTTTTTTGGGTTTGGACGGTTCTCCGCCAAACCTTGTTTATTTATTCATTTCAAGTTTTGTTTATCTAGATCTAATGGAACCCTCTGTCGGGAGACCACAAGGGTTTGCATTTAGTTCATTTGTTCTATTCTAAATCTCTTCAAGTTGTTCTCATTTATCTCTGCAGGTTTTCATTTGCATTTTTTATCATTCTTGCATATTCTAACATTCTTGTAGTTTATTAAAACAATAAACAAGAAAGCGTATTAGTTTTAGCTTCCTCTTGCATGCATCTCTGATTTTATTAGCATTTATAAGTTGATTACCTTCATTAAAATATTGAATCTTCATTATTTTTCTAATCTCTATTGATATCTCTGTATTGTTTTGGCATTCGCTGCTCTCCATATCTCTATATTAATCTTTGTTTTGGTAGTACCTCACTCTGTCACTCATATCTTTTGAACCCATACACATTAGAAAGATCTCTTCGGTCAGATTCTAGAAAATTAGGTTATCTCAAATATATCCTAAGCGTTCGAACCAGAAAGTTGTGTTCATTAAAATTGATTTTGCTAAAGCATATGACCATATTGAATCGCCCTTCATTCTTGCGATGTTACAAGCCTTGGGTTTTGGGCCTTATTTTTTGTAGTCTATTCGTATGCCTTTTTTTTATGCCTTGGCTTGCATCTCCATTAATAACCACCAGTCCTCTGCTTTTGGCCTTTTTTGTTCTATTTGCCAAGGATGCCCTCTTGCACCTGCTTTGTATGTTCTGGCTGCTGAGGGCTTTGGATATCTCCTGGCCAATGCTATCTCCCAACAACATGTTAAAGGAATCACTCCCCCAGATTCCCAAGAGCAGCTTTTCAATGGGTACTTCGCGGATGACTCCTTTCTCACTCTTTTAGAGGATGAAGGATCGATCGTTGCTGCCCTTGAATGCCTTGATACTTTTTGTCTTGCGTCTGGTTCCACAATTCAATGGCACAAAACCTTGTGCTATAGATAGTCGATGCTCCCCACTCTTGCGTGGCTTCAAACTTATAACTAAAAATGGATTGGTCAGGGTGAAATCTTTCAATTTCTAGGCATTCCTTTCTCCTTCTAGGCTTCCCCTTGGGAGCTCTGGCAAGCCATGCTCTCCATAGTTGAATAGAAGCTGGCCTATTGGGTTACCAAGCCTCTTTCGTTGGCTGGTAAATTCCAAGTGTGCTCTAAAATCTTGGATGCCACCCACATCTACTATTCTTTTTTTGGGATCCTTCTAAAGTAGCCTACAGTAGGCTTGAGAAGTTGCTCCACGATTTTCTTTGGGCCTCTGTTGAGACCCATAAGGGCTTTCATCAGGTCGCTTGGGAATTTTGTTGTCTCTCCAAGGATTCGGGAGGGCTTGGCTTGCTTTCCACTCAACGACAAGGGACTGCTTTGTGTGTCAAATGGATTATCTGTGCGCTTACTAGGGATGAAGCCTGAAAAATTCTCCTCAGGCATTGTATTCAGTCTGGGTTTCCTATTCATAGACCCGCTTGGAAAGGAATCGGTCTCCAAACCCTCCTAGTTATGAGGGAGCCGGTTCAAATTATGGGCTCCTTTGTTGCTAAAAGTATTTGGTGCTCTTGGGAAACTGTTAAGCCTTGGCTCTATTGGGTTGGGGCTGGATTTCGTGATGGGCTTTCCATCAACCAGCATAACCTCTGGTGGTTTCCCCTTCTGGCTCAGAATGGTCAACCCCTGGCTAAGTCACCTTGGCTCAAAGCTCTCAGATTTCATAAGAAGGGCATTCAGACTTTGCACCAGCTCTTCCATTGGCCTACCATTTGTATTTTGCAGTGGGATGATTTTAAAACCCAATTCAGCCTTCAAAACCAGGATCATCCTACTTTTGACAGGCTGGTGAACACCATTCCAATGGAGATTCTTCACAAAGTTGGCATCCATGGACATAAACCTTGGTGGAAAGACTGGAAATGGTTTCCAAATACTCCTCTTAGGAGCTACAAGCTGTGGCTTGGTTATAGGTGGCTTTCACCCCATTTCCCTATGATCAGCTCTTTGAACCAGTCGTGGCTTCTTAACTCCTCGGCCTTTACTTGGTGTAGGAGGTTTGATGCCATTTGGTCTGCAATTGTTAATCCGAAGCTGACCCACTTTGCTTGGTGTATTCTTTTCCAAGGCTTGCCTATGGGCTCTCGGTTGGTTCATTTGGGGGTCTCGGACCCTCACTGCCTTTTTCGTGGGCAGCCAGAAAGCTTCAAGCACCTTTTTCAGTTTTGTCCCAGAGCTCAGCAGTTTTGGACTTGGATTCATGATTTCTTTTGGCCTTTTAGGCCTGAACCCTTTTCGTGGCATATGGTTCTGCTAGGGGACCCGCCTGGAACCCTGGCTAAGTTCACCCAGATTTGGCACACTTTCAGAGTGGAAATCCTCTTCAATATCTGGAAAGACAGGAATGCTTATATTTTTTCTCATTCACATTTAGATGTTAATGTGTCTCTTTATGCTAAAGCAGTTATATGTTCTAATGTAATGTTATAGATTCAAGTGCAAGCCAACAAGGTTGCACTGGAAGTGGCTCACCTGCAAGTTCTCCTAGACCACTGGGGCAATGCCCCATGTACTATGGCTCAGATCCCTAACTCGCCCTCCTCCTTCTGTGGCCGATCACCCTCTCGGGGTTGGAAGTGGAGTGATTCCATGTGGGCTCGCTCCCAGCCTCCTGCTCAGAGGGATTCTCGGCCTCCCAAGTGGGCTCGTTCTCCTTCGTCGCATCCTGGTCAGGGCTGGCACTCTAGTGGTGGTGGCTCTGGGTGGCCCTCGAATTCTCTGCATGCTTCTGGCTCTAGTTGGCCTTCCACTGGCAAAAGCTTTATGTGGCTAGCTCTTGCAATCTCGCCTTGGTGCGAGGATAAAGATAAAGAGGAAGAAAAGATTGATGATGGTTGGGGTGCTCCTCCTGATGTCACTCCAACCCTCGCTGATGTATGGGGGAAACATCTGGATGATTGGGATACCCCAGGATCTACTGGCACTGCCTTATCTACTTAGTTTTATTTTTGTCATTGTGTTTCTCGGTTAGACCCATGTGACATTTGATTTTTTTGGTTCTAGGCTGGTCCCATGTGACTTTCGGGGTGTGCCTTCTTACCACCTGCCCCTTTTTTGTGAATTTGTAATTTTATCTTTATTAATATAGATATTTGGAAAATTCATCAAAAAAAAACATATCCTAAACTTAGCGCGATCCAACGGTTCATTTGACAGATATGCGCCCCGCACCGAAACTGTAATTTTCATGACAGTTTATTTCGGCCTGCATGTTCTTTTTTCTTTCTAACATAATTGTTGTTGCAGATTTTTCATCATAACATTCTTTTGATTTATATCAGTTTTTCATCATTACTTTATTTGATCATTGCAACTCTAATATTAGTTAGATTCCTGATTTTTTAATCATTATTCATTATATAACATTTTTTGTAGGGAATCATTTCTCTTCCTTTGCTATTTTCAGTTTATTTGTCTTTTTTAAATTAATTTGTTCAAATCTGAATATTATTTAGTCATGTCTAATCTAATTCCAGAAATTAAGTTAAATAGCTCTAACTATCATCAATGGAAAACACACATCTCTTTCATTTTAAACATTTACTCCAAGTTGCTACAAACGCCACTATTGAACCAGCTGCCTCTACTTCTCAAACTAACAAAGATGCATGGCAAGTTAAAAATGAAGAATCTTTTGGATTAATTGGTCTTTCTGTTATTCCTGATTTGTATGTCTTGATTGGACATTGCACCAACGCTCATCAAGCATGGACCATTTTGCAAGAAACCTATGATAGCTCCACTGAATCATGTAAGATTCAGCTCCAAGACAACTTGGAAGACCTCAGGTATATTGACTTTAAAAATATGGATGAATTTCTACTTAAATTTGATGCTATTAAGACTCAATTAAATGGTGTGAATGTTACTTTAAGTGATATTAGATTAATTACTATTATTCTCAAGAAGTGTCTTCCTAAATAATTTCAACAATTTATTACTAACATTCATTCGCAACTTGCTATTCCTACTTTAGCTCCTCAATTAACTTATGGCATATTTCAACATCTTTTACGTCAAGAGGAAGCTAAGTTGTTGCAATTTGGTACTCTTAGATCTTCTGAACACGCTTTTGTGTCTAAACATCAAAATCAAAATAATAGCTCTCATAATCATAATTCTTCTCATAATAATCATAATTCTCATAATAATTATTATAATCATCATAACAATAATAATCCTCATAACAATAATAATAATCATAATAACAATAGATTTAATTTTAGGCCCTCATATAACAATAATGCTCATCACAATAATAATAATTATAATAATCAACAAAATAAGAAACCTCATTGTACTTATTGTGGCAAAGATGGTCACCTAACTAATGTTTGTTTTAAAAAGAAAAATGATAAGAAGCCTATGAATAACAATAATCAAAATAAGTTCAAATCTCAAGATAATCAATCTCGTAGTGCTTTTACTACTTGTTTTAAAGCTTCTCATGCATTAGAATGGATTATTGATAGTGGGGCTTCTCACCATGTTAGATCTCATAGAGAAGTGTTTGATTCTTTGCAACCTAATAAAACTAACATTCCTATTCAATTAGCTAATAATCATAGTTGCAAAGTTGATGGATTTGGTGATGTTAATGTTCCAAATGGAAAATTACACAATGTTCTTTATGTTCTTGAGTTTAAATCTAATCTTCTTTCAGTTGCTCAATTATGTCAATATTACAAAGTTGAATTTCATAAGGACATGTGTTACATTATTGATCCTAAGAATGATCATGTTGTTGCTAATGCTAAGTTGGGTCATGATAATTTGTTTAAGTTTTATGAGTTTGCCTCATCAAGGTACTCTTTGAAAGCTAATATTGATTTCAATGTATGGCATGAAAGGCTTGGCCATTTGAATTCTGATTATATTTCTAGATTGCTCAAATCTAACATGGTTGAAGGATTACCACATATTGTTCCATCTAAAATTACATGCACAGGGTGCATGAGTGGCAAAATGAAAAGGGAGCCCTTTCCTCATGGTACTTCATGGAGGGAATCTCATAAGTTGCATTTGATTCATAGTGACCTTTTGGGACCAATGGAGAACACCTCCATTCAAGGTTCAAAGTATGCTCTTACCTTTGTTGATGACTTTACTAGAAGAATTTGGATCTATTTCTTGCATAGTAAAGCTCAAGTTCTTGATATATTTTCTGAATTTCATATGTTTGTGGAAAGGCAATCAGGTTCTAAGCTTCAAATTCTTAGAACAGATAATGGTACTGAATATGTTAACAATTCATTTCATTCTTATTTGAGATCTTTTGGTATAAAGCATGAGCTTACAGTTCCTTATACACCACAACAAAATGGTGTGGTGGAAAGGAAGCATAGAACTATTGTGGAAATGGCTAGATGTATGTTGCATGCAAAAAATATTCCCTACAAGTTATGGGCTGAAGCAATGGCTTGTGCCACTTATATTATTAATCAAACTCCTACTAAAGCTTTGCAAGATATAGCTCTCGAGGAAGCGTGGTCTGGTAGAAAACCAAATTTACAACATTTGAGAATCTTTGGATCTATTGCTTATGTTCACACACCCAAACAAAAAAGGCAAAAACTTGATTCTAAATCTTCTACATTTATTTTTGTTGGGTATGATGAATTTACTAAAGGTTATAGAGTTTATGATCCTACTACTAACAAGGTGCATATTGCAAGAGATGTTTGCATTGCAGAAAATGAAGTCCATGATTGCTCCAAGGTCAATGATGATGAATTTAAAGGAGGAACTATTGAGATTGTGGAGGACCAACCTCCTATTCTAAACCCTACTCCTAATGCATCAATTTCTATTCCTACTAGTAATACTAATAATGATAATGATGATGATGGTAATAATATATCTACTTCCCATAGTAATAATGTTGATCATGATGATAATGATACTCCTCATAGTGATATTTATGTTAATTCTAAGAGAAATCCTAAATGGCTTAAAGATTTATGTAATGAAGGTGATGATTATATTTCTAGAATGGGTGGTCTTAGACCTAGGAGAGTTAATTATTGTAATTATGCTTTAATGTCTTCTCTTATAAACTGTAATGATCCTCAAACCTTTTCTCAAGCTAAAAATCAACCTCATTGGCAAAATGCTATGAAAGAAGAATATGACACTTTAATTTCTAATAATACTTGGGATTTAGTTCCCTTACCTCATGGTAAAAATTTAGTTTCATGCAAATGGTTATATACAACTAAGTTGAATGCCAATAATGAAATTAGTAAGTTTAAAGCTAGGTTAGTAGCAAGAGGTTTCTCTCAAATTGAAGGTTTAGACTATAATGAGACATTTTCCCCTGTTGCAAAAATGCCTACCATCAAAGTAGTTCTTGCTTTGGCTTCAAAAATGAATTGGCCTATTCACCAAATGGATGTTAAAAGTGCTTTTTTAAATGGTGATTTGCATGAAGAAATTTATATGTCCCAACCTCCTGATTTTATTAAAGAAGGTCATGAACATCTAGTATGCAAACTAAATAAATCTATTTATGGTTTAAAGCAATCTCCTAGAGAGTGATATTCAAAAAATTAATGCTTTCTTTATTTCTCAAGGTCTTGAAAGAAGTAAAAATATCCTAACTTGTATATCAAGCATAGTAAAGATGAAATTATTATTAGCATTCTTTATGTTGATGATTTGATTCTTACTTCTAGTTCTAACCATTTAATTTTTGATATTAAGTTCCAACTTAACCAAAAAATTCAAATGACTAATTTAGGACTTTTACATTATTTTCTAGGAATGCAAATTTGGCAAACCCCTAAGGGTATTTTTATTTCTCAAAGTAAATATGCTAAAGATCTTCTAGATAGATTTCATATGAATGATGCTAATCTATTTCAATTCCATGTGAATTAGGAACTAAGTTAATGATAGATATGGAATCTCCATTCATAGATGCTACTCCTTATAGAGAACTTGTAGGTATTTTAAATTATCTAACTCTCACTAGATCTGATATATCTTTTAGTGTTGGTTTAGTTTCAAGATTCATGTCCAAACCTCAACAAACACACTTCAAAATTGCTAAAAGAATATTATGATACATTAAAGGTACTAGTAACGTAGGATTATTTTATGATGCAAATTCTGATTTTTCTTTAAAAGCTTTTACTGATTCAGATTTAGGTGGAGACCCCAATGATGGGAAATCTACTTTTGGGTATTTTTTTTCTCTTGGTTCAGGTGCTATATCTTGGAAAAGTAAAAAAGATCAATCTGTTTCTCTATGTTCTACTGAAGTTGAATACAAAAGTTGTACTCATGCCTCTAAAGAAGCTCTATGGCTTAGAAGAATACTTGAAGATTTGGGTCTACCTCAACAAGAACCTACACCTTTATTTTGTGACAATCAAAGTGCAATAGCCTTGGAAAAGAATTTGGTTTACCATGCAAAGTCAAAGCACATTTCTCTCCACCACCACTTCATTAGAGAGAAAATTGAAGAAAAGCAAGTGTCCCTCATCTATTGCAAGGGTGAAGATCAAGTTACAGATATTTTGACAAAGCCTCTTTCTAGAGAAAAATTTGAATTTCATTGCAAAAATTTGGGTTTGGTACCCATTGATGTAATCACCCCAAGTAAAGATTAAAGGGGGGTGTTAGAATTAGTTATCTTCCCTTGGTTGTTTTATTTAATTTGAGGATAAACCAAGGTATCCTCTTTTATTTATTTTAGGATATTCCTAAAGGAATCTCTTCATGTAATTTTGTCCTCTAGTCCAAGTGGGAGGACAACTCATGCTTTTGTAATTTCTTTAATAAGGAAAATAGGTTATTCCTCCTTATGAGGATGCTCACACTTGGCACACACTAAGTATGAATGTGGTACTCTTACACATAGGGAGTTACATGCAAACTCCTTCACTCATCTCTACTTAAAGAGATATTTCTCCACACACTATACACTAATTTTTACAATTCTCTCACACAATTCTCTCCTCTTGCATAGTAGTTCTATCATATTGTATTGAGCTTCTTGCTCATATTCTTCTCTCTCTCTTTAGGATTTTCATGCCTCATTCATAATTCACAAAGGGGTTTTTCTTTGATTTTCCCCTTACAAAAATCTCTTGTCTCTTGTTGGATTCTTGGAGTCTTATCTTGGTATTGGTGGTTGATCTTGCACCTATCTCTCATTTGATTTATGGTAAAGCTCTTCTTGCACTTCATTTCTTGGATTGTTATTTTGATCTTGCTTTCATTCCTTTATTTCTTCTAATAGATTTCTGTATAAATTGGCAATACCGCCTCCTTCCCATATACTATCTCATAAGGAGATGTTTTCAATATTTGCTTGGGTGTGATACGGTCTGCCCATAGTGTTGTCCAGAGGTGTTTATGCCACTCCCTTTGATGTTATGAACCTATTATGTTGATCATCTAGAGAAGATTCTTGTTTGTAGATTTGGAAAGGCCATTTCCTTGTGGGTAGTAGTTGGAGGATGTCTTTAGGAAGACTCCATATTTTAGTGCAAATTGGCTGATTTTGGAGCTGAGAAAATATTTGGCATTATCTGAGATAATTGTCTTTGGTGGGATAAACCTGGCTACCAGTTCCTCCAGGAAGTTCATGATTTCTACCTCGGTTGGATTCTTTAAAGGTACAGCCTCAATCCATCTGGTGAAATAGTTAGTTGTCATTAGGATCCACCTGTGTCCGACTGATGAAAACGGATTGATCATGCCAATGAAGTCAAGAACCCATTGAGCAAATGGCTCTTCCACTACAATTGGTTTCAGTGGCATGGCAGAATTTTTCCTTTTCCCAACAAAAAACTGACCCTCATTGCAAGACTTCACTAATGAATACAAGTCCTTAAATAATGTCGGGAAAAATAACCAACACACATAATCTTGATTGTAGTAGTTTTTTCTAAAAAATGTCCTCCGACTGGGCCACTATGGTACTACTCCAATATCCTTTTTGATTGCTCTTGTGTTACACATCTTAACAAGATTCCATTGAAATTTCTCTTGAAAATAACTCCCTCAAAGAGTACATAACCATTATTCTTCAATCGATAAAAATGCCTTTTAAATGAGGGGAGGTTAGGTGGATACCTTCCTATTTGCATGAAATTAAATCTAGCGTCTAGCTAATCATCTTGAGAACTCTCTTCATTTAGCATCATGAGTTTCGAGACTTCAAGCTCAGTAATTACTTCATTTTTTTCAGCCAAATATTCGCACAACCCCTTCCCTTTCACAATCTTGACTAGCTTGATCTCGATGTCATACTCAAGAATCTTAGTTATCCCATTATCCCGCTTCTCAGTGATTTCACCTTCCATAATATATTCTTGCACACTAGGGTGCGACACACAAACAATCACCTTGTTGCACGGTATGAGGTGTCAAAACTTCTTCAGCCCCTTTATAATAGAAAAATATTGCCTCTCCACAAAGTTGTACTTCACATCATAATCTTTCAGAGTGTGCAAATAGAAGGAAATAGGTAAGTCTCTTTTATCTTCATCGTCTTTCTGCATCAGGACAGTAGCAATAATCATGCTACCACCGAAGTCGTACATAAGGAATTCTTTTGAAAAATCTAGATTAACCAACACGGGGGCATAAGAGATGACCTCTTTAATTTGTTCGAAAGATTTTCTAGTTTCCACTGTCCATTTGAAAACTTGGTCTTTTTTCAACATCAAGGTGATGTGTTGAACAATCCCTGTGAAGTCTGCTATGAACCGGCTAATGAAGTTAACCTTTCCCAAAAAATATTGAACTCCTTTTTTGTTGATAGGTAGAGGGAGTTCTTTGATCACTTTAACCTTTTATGGATCGATGGCAATACCTTCCCTCGAGATGACATAACCCAACAAATTCCCTTGTGGCACCCCAAACACACATTTCTTCGAGTTCAAATAAATCTTGAACTCTTGGCACTTTTGGAAGACAAGCTCGAGATGATCAAAATGATCTTCACCAAATTTAGAGAATACCATCAAGTCATCTAGATAAATAAGAATGATCTTATGTATCAAATACTTGAAAGAAATGTCCATAGCTCGTTGGAAAGTGGCTTTAGAATTTGAAGGTTTGAAGGGCATTTTAGCATAAGCGTATGTTCCCCACTTGGTAGTAAACGTCATTTTGTGTTGATCCTCCTCTTTCACCCGAATCTGATTATAGCCGGAGAAACCATCCAGCATTGAAAACATCTCGGAACTAACAACTATTTCTAGACTTACCTCCATGGAAGGCAGAGGGTAGTGGTCCTTCAGGGATGCTCTATTTAGGTCTCAAAAGTCAACACACAGTTGTATGTCACCATTCTTATTCTAGACCGACACCAGGTTAGACACCCAAGTGATGTGTTTGATTGGGAACACTATTTGAGATTCAATCAACTTCTTTAATTCTTATGACATTAGCAACTTGATCTTTGGATTTACTAGCCTCTACTTTAGGCGCACGAGTTTTCCTCCTTCTAGTAGCTCAATGGTGTGTTGGATAATCTCAGGATCATATCCCTTAAGATCATCTTATGACCATGCTACCACACTCAGATATTTCTCACAAAAATGTTTCAACCTTTCTTTATTCTTCTGTAAGACTCCTTTTCCAACCTTAAGCTTTTTATCTTCTCCGATGTGCAATCAACATAATCACCTTTATCAGCTACAAGCCGTCTCTTATCTTTCTTTGCATCATCAGAATCAAAATGACTATCGAGAGTAACCAAACCCCTGGGAAGCTTGATTGATTTAAGTTGGATTACTTGATCCTCATAGGCCTCAATGATCTTCGGTTGTAATTGGTTAGAAAATTCTCCAGACAACTGAAGAAATGACGCAATATGAGCATCACTATCAAAAATTTACCAGTTTTGATCATTATTTGGGACTGTAGGCCTAATGATCATGCACACTGAATTTTTGTTGTTAATTAACTCAAAAGCTGGATCAAACTGAGATCCAAAATTTTCCATTCGGTCTGCTTCAAATTTCTTCTCTCTAGGTATGGCCTGGATGTTGAATGCCTCGAAGCCTTCAATCAGAGCCCATAACCTATGTCGGTATGATCGCATATGGACATTCTTGGCTATAGATAGCCCTCAAATTTCATTGACCACCAATTCTGAATCTCTGAACACCCTTATCTGCTTTGCACCCATTCATTTCACTAAACTCAAGCCGTGAACAAGGCCTTCATACTCTGCTTCATTGTTCGAGCACGTGAATTAGAAGTGGTAAGACCTTAAAGTCTTTTATTTGGACTGAGATATTAAGCATATTCCTGTGCCGACTCCTAATCTACATCTTGCTCTATCAAAGTGCAAGGTCCATAACTCTCAGGACCCTTCACCTTTAGACTCTTTAGTCACTCTGGGCATCATCTGGTCCTCTTCATGTATGACGTATGTTCCTAGCCTAGTTGCATGATAGTTTCAAAAAGGATCAGTGTCTATAAATTCATTTAAAAGAGCTTCTTCTTTCTCCGTTCGAGAGCTGCTTGATTCCTCATTTTAAAGAATTTCGATATTGAGCATCTCTTTCAAGGTGATTGATGTATGTGATGCCTCAAAATTGATCATGGATTCATCAACCACATTCTTAGAATGTAAATATTCTGACAGTAAATTCATCTTAGCTCCATGTTTGGTTCTTAAGATCAGGTGTGACTAGTCCAATGCTAGGTAACCTCCAACATTTGCAGTGAATTATCAAGATAGACATATCTTGAATAGAGGAGGGGCGTCGATGAGCACAGTATATTGATTCATAGTAATGCTAGGACAAGCAAACAATGTCATAGGAAATCCTTTGATTACTCCGACGGTTTCAACCTTGTTCCCATTGAGTTGCATGACTCCCTTCTTAAGAGGCTCGTATTCGAGTCTTATAGCTTCAGCTACTTGCTTAGGCATGATGGTGGTGCTAGCACCAGATTCAATCATACAATTATGCAATATTTTCTTACCAATGATAAGTGTTATAAATGAAGGCTTAGGTTTAGGCTCACTCTCTTTTTCAACCTACTTTTCTTCTAGTTGATTTGCTAGAACTCTATCCAGGTCCGACTTGGATGTCTTATCTTCTGAAGGCTTCTCAAGCATCTTCATGGCCTCTTCTCCTGATAATTCCTTCTATAATAGCATATTTTGCTCCGGGATGGCCAGTATATCCCACAAAGAAACATTAGTAGAGGATTTATTTAGTTGCTCCACCATGTTGAATGGCGTTCGTGACTGATGAGCTATGGTAGTTTCCTCCTTCTGCCTTACAACCAGTGCTTCTGGATTTTTGGCAACTGTCGAGCTGGCCGTGGGAGCTCTTGATTTTGGAGGAGGTGGATTCTTGGGAATTGGAACAACCACCTTAGGCTGCTATGGAACTGACGACATAGTTGCCAACGGACTGGGCATTGAACTAGTTGACCCTTTAGTCTGCAAAGATGTGAATTCTCTAGTGAGCCTCCACTTGGAATGAGTATTTTAATCTGACTGTACTTGTGACACTTGGGTCATCGGAATGTCATTCAGGAATGCTGACTCCTCTCCTTCCATCCAAGAAAAGAATGCCTATTCCGGAGCTATCTCTTAGTGAGAATTGCATTCTCCATTTGCTGAGAGGTATATGTATGGCCTCTAAGATCAAGCATGATGCCTTGACTACATTTATTTGCTATCTTCTATTGTAAATTCCCTCATGGAAAACTCTAGGGCATGTGTGCATCATTGCAAGAGAAGCACCATGGATTAATCTCCTTGGCAAGATTATTTTTTCCTACTACTAGCTCCTTACTTGAACTAGGATAGACAGTCTACATCGGCATAGTCAGGGGGCTGACCTAATTGTTCTATTGACTTAGGTATTACTACATGATCTATCCTCCCACTAGCTCGACTGGAAAGGAGCCTTCCTGCCTTCATTTTTTTGGTGAGCAAGCTTATGGTAGGTATATTGTTGCTGCTTCATACTAGTTAACTCATTTTTCATGGTTCACATTTGCTTCTTCATGTCATTCACTTTACCCGCTAGGGGGTTAGGCACTGGAGCCACACTCGGCGTCATTCTTGGGTAGACATACATAGACTGGGGAGGTGCGGGAATGCCGGTTGAAGCTACCTCTAGTTCTGCTACGGTCGATTCTAGAAATAATGGCATGATAGGTCATAGTGCCAATTTTTCGATATCAATAAGATTTTTCTCTATAGTGAGGGCAAGGTTGTATGCATCGGGTAAGGTATTCCCACCAAGAGCTTGTTGCATCACATAAATATCAACATTTATGGACTCTAGATAGAACATGAATACCAGATTTGCAAGTGGTCGAATACCAACAAGAACTCTCTACCAAGTTGAATGAAATTGAGCATTGAAATTGGCCAAAGCTTCATGGGGAGCCTTCTTTATATGAGTCAACTAGTGATATAGTGAAGATCTGTCGTCATTATTTGAGAAGCGCTCATAGAAAGGATCTTCGAGTTGATCCCAAGTGCCAATTGTATTATCTAGAAGAGTACGATACCAGTCCGATGCCTTCCCACTAAATGAGGTGGTGAGCAACCACAAAGCCACATTCTTATTAGTAATTCCATGAACCAAAGATATATTAGCCACATCTTGCAAGTGCTCTGTTGGAGTTTTCAAATCATCCCGAAGAACTTAGGGACAACATTTAAAGAAAAACTTGGGATTGGATCCCACACTACAGGAGGTATAGGTGCTATTAAAGGATTGCCAATATCCTAGGCTACAAAATTTCTATTCATTGATGCAAGGGACGAAGAGAAGAAGGAGGTGAAGTATTAATTTGTCGACTTCTCACTTGGATTGAAACCAACGGTGGTACAAGCACGCCAGGAATTCTTGTAGTTTGAGACCTGGTGATGGGCCTATGGATCATACACTCATATTTATTTGTGAATGTGTTAGTTTATGTCCCACTGGGCATGCCAGAAAAAATAACTTTTGACACAAAATTTCGCAAGCAGTAGCCTTATGGGAAACTTAGCTATTGGGGGACTTATGCGCATACCTAAGTGACCTTTGGGGTTTTATCGAAGCCGAATCTTCATTTTTTTAATGGGGGGGGGGGGAAAGGGGAAGAAGATAAACATAAAATAAACACACTTAATCTAAGGTGATGCGCTAGATCATAAATGAAATAAGTAAGCACAATGTTGAAACAAAGGCTTGAGTAATAACTAGCGTATATCAAATAGATGATTCCCAAAACTGTAAACATAAGAACATCAAACCATTTGCATAATATAACTCATACAACATAAGCTAACAACAAGAGTAACAACATGATCTATATTAAGTAAGGCTATATAAAAATTACAAAAGCTCAGAACAGATGCTCAAATGCTTCAGAAAATACAAGCATAGTTTAATGCTTTATCAAATACATGGAAATAGAAATGCTAAATAGAATGGCATAGTCTATGAGTTGAAATTTAATAGAAAACACTATAGAGGCTAATTCCTAGTGCTCAAGAAAATTTCATCCATCTAACAACCAACATAAAAATGAAGAAAAGGTTGCTTAAATAAGCCAACCCACCACCTGGAGACCCCAACAAGAAAGATTCTTCTGTGAATCCATCAACGATCAATATTTTCTCAAGCCGGCACCAATAGAAAGATTTTCCAGTAGCCCTCTAGCAAGCATGTCTCGAGGAGATATGGGCCACGTAGAAACAAAACGGAGACCGTTGCAACAAACGTCAAACTCGAGATAATAGACTCACGAATGAGCGCCACTCAGAAAACCCCCAGCAAAGGAAATTGTGGTGTGTGCCTAACCCGGAAAGAAAACAAGCAGAGGCGACATATCAAAAAAATGGAGCCCGAAAAAAGGAAGAAGAGACATCCCAAAATAAATCTCTGATAGGACACCACATGGTGGCTTTCGGAAAGCTGCGAGCGATACCAAAATAAAAAGGTGAAGCCACACAAGAAAGAGAAACCATGAAGGAAAAGAGTGGTGTGTGAATAAATATTCACAGGTTTAAGGTATAGGGTTGAAGGTATAAGGTTAAGTTTATAGGGTTTAGGGATTAGGGTTTAGGATATTAGGTAAAGGGTTGAGGGTATTGGGTTGAAGGTTTGAGGTTAAGTTTATATGGTATAGGGATTAGGGTTTAGGATAGAGAGAGATAGAGAGAAAGATGAGAGAGGGTGAGGGGATGAGAGAGGGTGAGGGGGTGTGAGGGAGAGACATGAAATAGATAGTATTCTATAGTTATTGTGGGAGGGAAAGACTTGAGAGAGGGGGAGGGATGGGAGGGAGAAACTTGAGAGAGAGGGAGAGGGAGAGACTTGAGAGAGAGGGAGAGAGAGGGAGATATATAGAGAGGGAGAGGTGGGGAGAGAGAGAGAGAGAGAGAGAGAGAGAGAGAGAGAGATTTCTCTAGTTAGGGTAGGAGGGATAGGGATGGAAGAGAGAGACCTAAGAGAGAGATAGTTCTATAGTTAGGGTGGGAGGGAGATACTTGAGAGAGGGAGAGGGGGTGGGAGGGAGAGACCTATGAAAGAGGGAGAGAGATAGAGGGATTGTGTGTGTGTGTGTGTGAGAGAGAGAGAGAGAGAGAATTCTCTAGTAGAGAAATATGGTGGAGAGAGAGGGAGAGAAATATGGGAGGAGAGAGAAGGAGAGAGATGGAAGGAGGGAGGGATAGGTAGAGATGGAGAGAGATAGAGATAAGTATATATGGAAGGAGAGATAGAGAGGGGGAGGAGGGAGGGATAATTAGAGAGAGAGAGGTTATATATACAAATAGAGAATGAGGAAGGAAAGGAAGGACAAAATGAGGGAGAGAGAAGTGAGATATAGAGATTGAGAGAGAGAGGAAGAGAGGGGGGAAGGAAGGTGGATAAATTGAGAGAGAGAAAGGAGGGAGGGAGAGAGTGAGGTAGAGAGGAATATGTTAGATAGAGAGAGAAGGTGGGTGGGAGGAAGGAAGAGAGAGAGAGAGCTAAGGAGGGAGATAGGGGGAGAGCTAGGGAGGGAGGGAGACATGAGATAGAGAGAGAAATGTGATATAGAGAAACATAGAGAGGGAAGGGGAGAGAGAGAGGAAGGTGGAAATATTGAGAGATAGGAGGGAGGTAGAGAAAGAGGTAGATAGGGATAGGTTAGAGTAGAGAGGGAAGGTGTGTGGGAGGAAGAGAGAGATATATATGGATGAGGGTTGAGGGTGTAGGGTTTAAGGTTTAAGGTATAGGGTTGAGGATTGAGAGTTAGTGTTTAGGATTCAAGGTATGGGGTATAGGGTTATGGTTTAGAGTATTGGGTATAAAAGTGAGGTAATTGGGTTTAGGGTTGAGGGTTGAGGGTTTAGGGTTGAGGGAACAAGGTTGAATTTAGGGTTTAGGGTTAAAGTATAAGGTTCAAGATTGTGGTTTTATAGTTCAGGTATAATGTTTAGGGTTGAGGGTCAAGGTTAAGTGTACAAGGTATAGGGATTAGGTTTTAGGATATTGGTTATAGGTTATAAGGTAGAGGGTTGAGGGTATAAGGTATAGGTTTAAGGGTTGAGAGTGTATAGTTTATGGTTTAAGTATAGGGTTGAGGGTATATATTTGAGCGATAATGTTTAGGTTTTAGGTTATAAGGTTGAGGATATCAGGTATAGGGATGAGGCTTGAGGGTATAGGGTTAAGGTTTTAAGGTATAGGGTTGAGGTTTTAAGGTATAGGGTTGAGGTTTGAGGGATAGTGTTTAGAGTTGAGGGTACAAGGTTAAGTGTATAGGGTTGAGGGTATTGGATTTAGGATTGAGGGTTTAGGGTACAAGATTGAAAGTAGGGTTTAAGGTTTAAGTTTATGGTTGAGGGATAATTTTTAGGGTTTACCTTATAAGGTTGAGGGTATACGGTATACGGATGAGGGTTGATGATGTAGGGTTTATGATTTATGATATCTAGTATAGAGTTTGGGATATTGAGAGAGAGGGTGAAAGGGAGAGAGAGAGAGAGAGAGAGAGAGAGAGAGAGAGAGAGAGAGAGAGAGAGAGAGAGAGAGAGAGAGAGAGAAGTAGAGAGGGAAGAAGAGAGAGGTAATAGAGAGAAGTAGAGAGTGAAGGACGAAGGTGGAGAGATTGAGAGAGAGAGGAGGAAGGGAGAGAGGTAGAGATGGATAGGTTAGAAAAAAGTAGAGAGGGAAGGTGGGTGTGAGGAAGGAAGAGAGAGAAAGGGGGAGATAGAGAATATTAGAGAGAGAAGGAAGGAGGGAGGGAGATAGAAAAGTTAGACCCCATTTATTTGAGGCATAAACACATTAACAAGGTAGTGCTTGTATTAAAAATGCCTAAAAGAAATGGGGTCTCATAGTGATGCACCTCATTTCCTTGAGACCCCATTTCTTTGAGGATTTTTTTCATACAACGAGCACTACCTTGTCAATGCTACCACATTGACACATTGACAAGGTTGTGCTCTTTGTATAAAAAAATGCCTCAAAGAAATGGGGTCTCATGGTGATGTACATCACTGTGAGACCCCATTTCTTTGAGGATTTTTTTCATACAACAAGCACTACCTTGTATGAAAAAGTGCCTCAAAGAAATGGGGTTTCATGGTGATGTACATCACCCTGACACCCCATTTCTTTGAGGCATTTTTTCATACAATGATCACTACCTTGTCAATGCTACCAAATTGACGCATTGACAAGGTAGTGAGCTTAGTGCTCATTGTATGAAAAAATTCCTCAAAGAAATGGGGTCTCATACTGATGTACATCACTGTGAGATCCCATTTATTTAAGGCATTTTTCATACAACGAGAACTACATTAAATCACAATGAGACCCCATTTTTTGGACCAATTTTTTCAAATAGCCCACTAGATTGGCAAGCTAGTGGCCCCAAAAGCTTTCTAATTTAGTGAAGTTTACAAGGTAACTTGGGTTGTTTAAAAAAATGCATCCAAGAAATGGGGTCTCTCGGTGATGTAAATCAGTAGGGGACCCCATTTCTTGGACCCATTTTTTCAAACAACCCACTAGGTTGCCAATTTTACCTAATTGGCAAGCTAGTGAGCCCACTAGCTTGCCAATTCAGTGAAATTGGGAATGTAGTGGCTTGTTTGAAAAAGTGGGTCCAAGAAATGGGGTCTCCCGGTGATGTAAATCATCGGGAGACCCCATTTCTTGGACCTATTTTTTCAAACAAGCCAAATTAGACTACATTGCCAATTCAATCGAATTGGCAAGCTAGTGGGCCTGTTTGAAAAAATTGGTCCAAGAAATGGGGTACATCACCGAGAGACCCCATTTCTTGGACCCATTTTTTTCAAACAAGAGAAGTTAGATTGCCAATTTTACCAAATTGGCAAGAACAAGCTTGCCAATTCGATGAAATTAGCAACCTAACATGGCATGTTTGAAAAAATGGGTCCAAGAAATGAGGTCTTTTGGTGATGTAAATCACCTAGAGACCCCATTTCTTAGACTCATTTTTTCAAATAGGCCACTATGTTGCCAATTTCACCAAATTGGAAAGCTAGTGGGCCCACTAGCTTTCCAGTTCGATGAAATTGGCAACCTAATTTGGCTTGTTTAAAAAAATGGGTCCAAGAAATAGGGTCTTCCGATGATTGTTTCAAATAGGCCAAGTTAGGTTGCCAATTTCACCAAATTGGCAAGCTAGTGGGCCCACTAGCTTGCCAGTTTAGTGAAATTGGCAACCTAACTTGGCCTA
This sequence comes from Sequoiadendron giganteum, assembly GCA_007115665.2. Classification (NCBI taxonomy): domain Eukaryota; kingdom Viridiplantae; phylum Streptophyta; class Pinopsida; order Cupressales; family Cupressaceae; genus Sequoiadendron; species Sequoiadendron giganteum. The sequence continues at coordinate 343,832,659 of CM021101.1, forward strand.
TCTAAAAAAATGGGTCCCATTTTTCAAGCAGGTCACTAGGTTGCTAACTTGGCCTATTTGAAAAATGGGTCCAAGAAATGGGGTCTCTCGGTGATGTATATCACCAGGAGACCCCATTTCCTAGACCCATTTTTTCAAACAGGCCAAGTTAGATTGTCAATTTCATTGAATTCACAAGCTAGTGGACACCGAATTCGCAAGCTAGTGTGTCCACTAGCTTGTGAATTCGATGAAATTGGCAATCTAACTTGGCCTATTTGAAAACATGGGTCCAAAAAATGAGGTCTTCTGGTGATTTAAATTACTGAGAGACCCCATTTCTTGGACCCATTTTTTCAAATAGGCCACTACATTACCAATAAGCTAGTGGGCCCACTAGCTTGCCAATTTGATAAAATTGGTAACCTAACTTGGCCTATTTGAAAAAATGGGTCTAAGAAATGGGGTCTCTCGGTGATTTAAATCATTGAGAGACCTCATTTCTTGGACCCATTTTTTCAAACAAGCTAAGTTAGATTTCCAATTTCACCGAATTGGCAATCTAACTTGGCCTATTTGAAACAAGAAATGGGGTCTCCCGGTGATTTAAATCATCGAGATACCCCATTTCTTGGATCCATTTTTTCAAATAGGCCACTACATTCCCAATAAGTTAGTGGGCCCACTAGCTTGCCAATTTGATAAAATTGGCAACCTAACCTGGCATGTTTGAAAAATTGGGTCTAAAAAATGGGGTCTCTCGGTGATTCAAATCATTGAGAGACCCCATTTCTTAGACCCATTTTTCAAACAGGCCACTATGTTATCAATTTCACCGAATTGGCAATCTAGTGGGCCCACTAGCTTTCTAATTCGGTGAAATTGGGAATGTAGTTTGAATAGATGGGTCCAAGAAATGGGGTCTCCTAGTGATTTATAAGTTAGGTTAACAATTTCACTAAATTGGCAAGCTAGTGGGCCCACTAGCTTTCCAATTCGGTGAAATTGACAACATAGAGACCTTTTCGAAAAAATGGGTCCAAGAAACGGGGTCTTTCAATGATGAAATGAGGTCTCTTGCTAATTTACATCACTGAAAGACACCATCTCTTGGACCCACTTTTTCAAACAAGTCACTACATTGCCAATTTCACTGAATTAGCAAGCTAGTGGGCCCAGTAGCTTGCCAATTTTGTGAAATTGGCAACCTAACTTGGCCTATTTGAAAAAATGGTTCCAAGAAATGGGGTCTCTTGGTGATGTAAATCACCAAGAGACCCCATTTTTTCAAACAGGCCACTACATTGCCAACTTGGCCTATTTGAAAAAATGGGTCCAAGAAATGGGGTCTCTTGCTGATGTAAATCACCAGGAGACCGCATTTATTGGACCTATTTTTTTCAAACAGGTCAAGTTAGGTTGCTAATTTCATCGAATTGGTAAGCTAGTGGGCCCACTAGATTTCCATTTCAGTGAAATTGGCAATGTAGTAGCCTATTTGAAAAAATGGGTACAAGAAATGGGGTACATCATCGAGAGACCCCATTTCTTGGACCCATTTTTTAAAACAAGCCATTGCATTCCTAGTTTCACCAAATTGGCAAGCTAGTGGGCCCACTAGCTTTCCAATTCGATGAAATTAGGAACATAGTAGCTTGCCAATTTCATCGAATTAAGAAGCTAGTGGGCCCACTAGCTTTCCCGTTTAGTGAAATTGGGAACGTAGTGGCCTATTTGAAAAAATGGGTCCAAGAAATGGGGTCTCCCGGTGATCTAAATCACTGGGAGACCCCATTTTTTCAAATAGGCCAAGTTAGGTTTCCAATTTCATCGAATTAGCAAGCACTAGCTTGCCATTTTAGTGAAATTGGCAACCTAACTTGGCCTGTTTGAAAAAATGGGTCCAAGAAATGGGGTCTCCCGATGATGTACCCCATTTCTTGAACCTATTTTTTCAAACAGGCCCACTAGCTTGCCAATTCAGTGAAATTGGCATTCTTGGACCCATTTTTTTCAAACGGGCCAAGCTAGCTTGCCAATTTGGTGAAAGTGAGAATGTAGTGGCCTATTTGAAAAAATGGGTCCAAGAAATGGTGTCTCCTGGTGATGTTTGGTCTCTCTCTCTCACACATTCACACTCTCTCTCCATCTCCCTCTCTCTCCCTCTCTCCCTCTCTCTCTCAAGTCTATCCCACTCCCTCTCTCCCTCTCTCTCTCTCTCAACCCTATACCTTATACCTTATACCCTCAACCCTCATCCCTCAATCCTTAATCCTTTAATCCCTCAACCCTTAAACCCTCAACCCTTAAACCCTTAATCCATCAACCCTTAATCTCTCATCCCTTAAACCCTCAACCCTTAAATCCTTAGTCCCTCAACCCCTAAACCCTCAACCCTTAAACCCTTAATCCCTCAACCCTCTAACCTATATATTAAACTAGGTCAACCCTCAACCCTCAATTCTCAAACCTCTAGCCTATAAATTGGACCCTCAACCTTATTCTATCAACCCTATATAGTAAAACTTTACCCTCAACCCTTTATCCTCAACCTTACACTATCAACCCTCAACTCCTAAACCCTTAACCCCTCAACCCTCTAACCTATACATTAAACCAGGTCAACCCTCAATTTTCATACCTCTACCCTATGCATTGGACCCTAAATTCTATACCTCAACCCTATACTCTCAACCTTATACCCTCAACCCTAATCACTCAACCCTTAAAGCCTTAATCCCCCAACTCTTAAACCCTCAACCCTTAAACACTTAACCCTTCAATCCTCAAATCGTTAATCCCTCAACCCTTAAACCCTTAATCTCTCAAACCTTAAAAACCCTACACCTAATCCCTCAACCCTATATTTTCAACCCCATTTCTTTGAGGCATTTTTTCATACAATGAGCACTACCTTGTTAATGCATCTACATTGACACATTGACAAGGTAGTGCTCATTGTATGAAAAAATGCCTCAAAGAAATGGGGTCTCAAGGTGATGTACAACACTGTGAGACCTAATTTCTTTGAGGCATTTTATCATAAAATGAGCACTACCTTGTCAATACTACCACATTGATGCATTGACAAGGTAGTGCTCATTGTATGAAAAATGCCTCAAAGAAATGGGGTCTAATGGTGATGTACATCATCGTGAGACCCCTTTTCTTTGAGGTATTTTTTGATACAATGAGCACTACCTTGTCAATGCTACCACATTGATGCATTGGCAAGGTAGTGCTTGTTGTGTGAAAAAATGCCTCAAAGAAATTGGTTTTCATACAATGAGCACTAAGCTCACTACCTTGTCAACACAACCGCATTGACAAGGTAGTGAGCTTAGTGCTCATTGTATGAAAAAATTCATTCATAGAAATGGGGTTTGAACAATGAGCACTAAGCTCACTACCTTGTTAATGTATCAATAGTGCTTGTTGTATGAAGAAAATACCTCAAAGAAATGGGGTCTCATGGTGATGTTTGAGGCATTTTTTCATACAATTAGGGTTTAGGGTACAAGATTGAATGTAGGGTTTAGGGTTTATTCTTATGGTTAAGGGATAATGTTTAGGGTATAGGTTATAAGGTTGAGCATATAGGGATGAGGTTTGAGGGTGTAGGGTTTAGGGTATAGGGATTAGGATTTATGATATTTGATATAGGGTTTGGGAGACTGAGAGAGGGTGATATGGAGAGAGAGATAGGGGAGATTTAAAGAGGGAAGGAGAGAGAGAGAGAGGTGATATAGAGAGAAGTAGAGAGAAAAGGATGAAGGTGGAGAGATTAAGAGAGAGAGAGGAGGGAGGGAGGGAGAGAGAGGTAGATAGGGATAGGTTAGATAGAGAGAAGTGGAGAGGGAAGGTGGGTGGGAGGAAGGAAGGGAGGAAAAAGGGGAGATAGATACTATTAGAGAGGGAATGAGGGAGGGAGGGAGAGAGAGAGATTAGATAGAGAGAGGAGGGAGGGCTAGAGGCAGGCAGAGAGAATGGTGCTTGATAGAGAGTAGAGAGGGAAGGAGAGATTGAGAGAGAAAGATAGGAGAGAGAGTAGGAAGGTGGGGAGATTGAGAGAGAGGGAGAGAGAGGGAAGAGGGGATGAGGGAGGGAGAGGTAGAGATGGAGAGAGGGATATAGAGAGAAGTATATAGGGAAGGAGAGATAGTGAGGGATAAGTATATAAAGAGAATGACGAGATAAATAGTAGAGTGAGAGAAAGATGGAGAGAGAGGATGATTGTTAGGAGATTGAGAGAGAGGGAGAGATATTTAGAGATTGAGAGAAAGAGATAGAGATAAGTATATATAGAGAATTAGAGACATGGAAGGAGGAGGAGGGAGGGAGAATTACAAAGATAGATATAGAGAGAGGAGGGAGGGAATTGAAATTGAGAGAATGAGAGATTTAGAGAGGGGGAAGGAGGAATGTAAAGAGTTTAAGAGAGAGGAGTGAGGGAGAAAGATTGAGGTAGAGAGGGAAGGTGGGTGGGAGGAAGGAAGAGAGAGGTGATATATAGAGAGAGAATTAAAGAGGTAAGGAGGGAGGGAGTGAGAGATATTGGTGAGATAGAGAGAAGTATATAGGAAAGGAGAGAGAGATCAAGGTGGGGAGATTGAGAGAGGGAGAGAGAGGGAAGGAGGGAGGGAGAGGGAGATATGGAGATATAGATAAATAATTATATAGGGAATACGAGATAAAGAAGAAGAACTAGAGAGAGGGAGAGAGAGGGAGAGAGAGATGGAGAGAGAAAATAATGATGAGATAGAGAGTAGAGAGGGAATGATATAGTTAGAGATAAATATGGAAGAGGGAGGGAGAGAGTGTGTGAGAGAGAAGCTCACAAAGTGAAGGAGAAAGGTTGGGAGATTGAGAGGGAGAGATGGAGGGAGAGAGAGAGGGAATGTGGGAGGGAGAGGTAGAGGTGGGGAGAGATATCTAGAGAGAAGTATATATGGAAGGAGAGATAGAGAGGGGGAGGAGGAAGTGAGGAGTAGAGAGAGGGAGATGTAGAGAGGGAGAGAGAGGTGAAGCAGAGAGAGGGATGGAGAGAGATAGAGAGAAGTAGTAAGGGAATGAGGGAGGGATAGAGGGAGAGAGAAGTGTTATAGAGAGAATGAGAGAGACAGGGAAGGAGGAAGTAGAGATTAAGAGAGATAGAAGGGAGGGTGAGAGATAGGTAGAGAGGGATAGGTTAGATAAAGATAAGTAGAGAGGGAAGGTGGGTGGGATGTAGGAAGAGAGAGAGGGAAGGAGTAAGTTGGAGAGATTGAGAGAGAGAGAGGAGGGAGGGAGGTAGAGGGATAGGTTAGATAGAGTGAAGTTGATAGGGAAGGTGGGAGGGAGGAAGAGAGAGAGGGGGAGATAGAGAGGGTGAGATAGAGAAAATTAGAGAGGGAAGGAGGAATAGAGGGATGGAGGGAGGGAGATAGAGAGGTGAGACAGATAGAATTATAGAGGGAAGGAGAGAGAGTGAGTGAGAGGTCTAGAGCATAAGGGATAAACAATAAGTGAGATAGAGTGAAAAAGATGATACAACTTGTTGATTATTGAAATTTGACATCCTGATTACTGATATTTGACATGCTGATTACTAAAATTTGGCTAAGTAAAAAATTATAAGATCTTCAAAAAACTAGAATTTAAATTATAACTCCTAGAGATCTAAAACCAATCTCAAACATCCTCAAACTATATACATGAAATATAACTTAAAGTATAAGAAATAAAATGTCCATATGTAAATGTCAACTTATACTTATATATTTATGTCCATATGTAAATGTCAACTTAAATGTCTATTTCATGTATATAGTTTCCCTTAAAGGTAACAAGAAGAAAGAGATAAGAAAAAGAGAAGAAAAAAATTTCAATGTAGACCAAAACGCGAGTGTGTTATAATGTGCTTTTGTTTCGGAAATATTTTTTTGATTTCAAAAAATGCACATTTTTTGAACTCAAAATGTGCACGTTTTTTTGAAATTTAAACCATAACGTGAGTATGTTATAACACGCTTGCATTATGGCTTGGTAATGACCAAGCCTAGGCTTGGTCACTACCAACCAATAACGCGAGTGCATTTTACTGTAACGTGCTCACATTTTTGCTATTTCGTGATGAAAAAGTAAATTGGCCACTTTTTGGCCCCCCATATTTTTTCACTTACCTATATTACCTTTTGCTTGTACTTAGCTTGGTTATACATACTCTTGCTTTTCATTTTTTTCTTGAAAATTTAATACTATTGCATTGAAATTTCAAATTTTCACCAAATAGATTCACTATTTTTCAAGAAAGGACTAGTATTTTATAAAATATATTCAATTTTCTACAAATTTTGTTCTTACATATTTTCCAAATTATGTTAGTAATCAATTCAAATTTTTATGTCAAGTTTCCTAAACCTATTTTTCTGAACTTTCATTTCCACTTAAGGACCTAGTTTGGACCCCCACGATCCTCCACTGGCCTAAGGTATTCTACTTTTGGAGGCCATTTAGTCCCCTAATATTCCATGATAATTGAATCAATTTTTATTTCTTTTGGAGACAAGTTGCTCCAAAGTACTCTAACTACCATTATCCACTTCTATGGATATAATTATTTATCTCATTTTTCTCACAAATGTTTTCCCAAGTTTAGATTCCTTGCCTAAATCTGTCATCTTTATGATGCCTTTATCCTTCTGGGAAGAAGTAGGATATTTGATACCTTTAACAGAGGTAGTCAAATTTTTAGAAGACACTCATTTCTTTTTTTCAAGAGCTCATCCCCTTAGGATTTGAACTTTTATCAAAGTACAAAGTATCTCACTACAAAAAAATAGACAATTAGCACCTAAAATTACATTGGAATTTAGTGCATTTGAGTTCATTAATTGGACACTTTTGTTAGTGCAAAACTCAACACCAAACTGCATGTTCTCTTCGAGGCCATTTTTTGCGTTGGATTTTTCACTAGAAAAGTAGTGCAAGAAATGGCGCCTCCTTAGCGCCTGGAATAGTGTCAGGAAGTCCAACTAATTTAGTGTTAGAAATACCACCTAAAAAGCACCCAATTTGGCTTCCATTTTTGCTTCCATTTTTGTTCCCATTTTTGCTTCTAGTTTTTCTCCCAGTCGTGCTTCATGTTTTTCTTCTGGTATGGCATCGAAAATAGCTTATTTTTTGGCTTCCTAATTAACGCCAAGTTTTGCTTCCATTATGACATCCTTTGTTGCTTCCAATTTTTCTTCCATTATTGCATCCTTTTTTTCTTCCAATTTGGCTTCCGATTTTGCTTCTGGTTTTGTTTCTTGTGTTGCTTCCAGGTTTGCTTCTAGGTTTGCTTCTAGGTTTGCTTCCAATTTTTCTTCTAGTTTTCTTCTTGCGTTGCTTCCAGGTTTTCTTTCTATCTTTACAAAGAGGGCATCTACCGGGACCTTGAACCCCTACCAATTTCAGCCTATCCTCTATAAGGATCTTCCTTTGCAAAGTCAACGATATGAAAAATCTAGCCTTAGGGAGGCAGGATTTGTTCCAAAAAATGCGAGTGGGCCAATATTGCTTTCTAATCACCCCATCTTTCACCTTATAGCCTAGCTTAACCTGATACTCCCTATTTTTTGAGTAGCTCCATCTTATTCTATTTTCTTTGTGACACAAGCTCACAGACCTATTTGATAGAATACTCTCTAACTCGCTGATCTGTGCTCCATCCATCTGAAGACCCCTGAAGCATTTGAAATATTTAATAGGATAATATTTATAAAGAATTTCAAGGGAAATGAACATCCATACAAATTAACAAAATCATTATACTTATTAAATCTCCATCATTATAAAATCTACAACAATATCTAGTGTATATATAAAATAACAAGATAATTATTATAACATGATCATCATCTATAATTAAAAAAAGTGAGTCAAATATCTATAATTTAATTGAATTTGACAACATTCATCCTAAACAATAAATTAAAATCATCATACGTAATAAATATCCATCCAAAAATCATCGACCACTTTCAATATATATAAATTGACAAGTCAATATTGATAATATCATATCATATATAACAGAAACAAGTGAAAGTCAAATATTCCACTAGATCAATAACATGTCAAAATGATACATGTCCAACAATCAACATAAGTCAAAATGATACATGTACAAATAATATAAGTAAAAATGATAAATTATGTAACTCAAAATGATACAAGTTGAGATGATACATGTCCAAATGATATAAGTCAAAGTGATACATGTCAAAATGATACAACTCAATAATATGGTACTGCAAGTCATAAAAATGATTCATATGATAGTAACCATGAAAAGAGGCATCATAACTATGTTGTTAGAATAAGTGAACTAATTAAAAAGTAAACTAACACACCAATGAGACATTAGATTGAAAGAAACTAATTTATAAAATACAAATGCAAACTCTAAATGACAACTCCTTCAAATTCGTCGCATTGTCTTCTATCTCCAAGGATTTGATTCAAGTTACTGGCTCTCAGTTGTGTAAGCAGCATCTTGTTGAAATGATAACTTAGGAGAATGAGATTGATTGAAAATGCATGTGTATTGCTATATGATTTAAACTATGAAATTGAACTTGAAATGCTAAAATGCTATGATATTGCTAAAATGCTGATTATGCTGATTCGAATGCAACTATAGTAACTATGTATGAAATCTAGGATGAAATCTACTTACAAGAAGGCTATATTTATAGATTCTCAAAGGCAAGAATCTAGTTGGCGGAGATCAACGGTTGAAATTCAAACCTGTTAAGATGAACAGTGTAAGATTAAGAAGTTGAGAGAAAGGTGGAAGGTTGAGAGGAAAGTGGAAGAATGTTTTCAACCCACAAAACCATCCTCATTCAAAAATGGAAAGAAATCACCATTTGTCTTTTCATTTATGAAAATTGGTTGAAAGTTGAGGATAATTGCTAATTAAATAAATAAATTACATGTGACAATGAATTTAGAATCTTCCATAATTAAATAATTACTATTTAATTATGTGTGAGAAGTGAAAAAGATGAGTAATTAAATAGTTTACAATATTTAATCAAGTGGGATGAAAAAGATATTAAATTTAAAATATTTAAATATGAAATGAAGGATGAATATTCCTTTGTTTGAAATTAAATGTTCAAACTTTAGAAATAAAATGACAATCAAATAAATAAATTTATAAATAAATTATGAAATTTATTTAATTTAATTAAGAAGAAAATAGCAATAATTAAATAAACTTATTTATTTAATTAAACTAGCAGAATTTGAAAAATGAACAATATAAATAAATAATTAAATTTATTTACATGTAGATGAGTTTAGATTATTAATTAAATAATTCATATTTAATTAATTAATGGGTTTGAATAACTGTGACCATTTTTAGATGTGTACAATAACGATATATCAGTAATGATCCATGATGCAGTCTATATGATCATGGATGTCATTGGCTACTACTAGCAACTGCCTCATCATCATAATCACCATTGTGATCATCATCATCATGATCATCATCGTTGTCATCATCATCATAATTGGCTTTGATGTCTTCTGTATCTGCGTCATCATCATCCTCTGACATGTGATCTATACCAAAACCTACATATTCTAGATCTATATCATGAGGATCATCTTGATCTTCTAGAAGACCCATGTTCTGCAAAAAAAAAACATTTAAAATTAAAATTTATTACTTATTTCATGCAATAATTTAATTTTTTGTTATATATCTATTATTACAACATATGAAATGAAGCCATAATAATATTATATCATATCAAAGTGCACATACCATAATAAAATTTCAAAAATGTTATAGCTAATATGTCATTCCAATGATGTAAAACATGCAACAATTCTAATAAACGCTAGTAAAGATCATAAAAAAATTTGCTATACAATTTAACTATCAACTCTAAATTCTATTACATAACCTGTTGGTGTGTTTTCTAGCTAAGCTTTAAAACTCCCTAAAGGATTGCCAACCCTTATATTCAAGAATTATAAAAGCTAGTGGCCAACTAACGGGTAAAGATTATTAGGCCCTTACCCCTACTCTTTAGGCTCTGTGGGACCAAGAAGGGTATTCCTTATTGTGTTCATTTGATATTCAATGGCTTAAGAACACTTCAACACACATATCTATTCCTCCTAAATGCAAATAGACACAGTTCATTAAAGGTTTGGCTGACCTTTTACATAAATAAGTATTCATTTTCTAGGAACGAGGGTTTATTTCACACTCACAACTTAGAATTAATAAGATTTGAATAAGTAAGGTTCTTATTTTGAATCCATGGCTAGGCATCATCAAATTACACGAATTCCTAACAAATAGGCTAGTGCCTCATCAATTGGGAAAATGGAGTTGAATATGAAATGTTCAGTAATACACAAATTGTTTAACTGTGAAATAGATGGACTATTTTCATAATGCCTTGCATTACAAAAACTCACAGTATTTAAAGCATTACTTATCCAAATCCTAGGAAAGTTCTTACAGACCTATAACTCTCTTCAAGTATTTAATTAACTCTTTGAGTTAAAACAAATAATAGAGTCATACATTCAATTAAACAATTGAAGATAAATGAAAAGATGCTTGACATTTTTATTTATAATTTATATCAACTATACATAGGAGAGTACATACTTTAATTTTGTAGATTTATTTCGATATCAGTAATTCGCATAAAACTATTTAAGATTATTACATACAAAACACACACCCAAGACAATTAACTAATAGATCCATTAAGCATTTTGCATCATATTTGTTCATTATTTTTTTCTTCTACCTAGACCATTCTAGACTCAAAAAAATTCGACCTCTATAGTGAGCCTTGAAATCTCTTTTATAGCATAAGAGAGAAACAAGCATTTGGCTCATTATAGTTGCATTTCAGAAATATTTCATTTCAAAAAAAATTCACTTGCATTTCAAAATTCTCGGACGGTTAACAGTAATCATACAAGGGAATCAAAATTTTCACACTAGCCACCAAAAATAGTTGACACCACCACATGCGTTACAAAATGTTGTTGTGTTCACCAACACAAAACCCAACATTACCATCATCACGACAAAAATTGAAAACCAAACACCACCTGCATCAACTTGAACCCAAACCAACACCTAGACCATGACATATGTGACCACTTCACATCTTCGCCACAATAGGAGGCAAAATAATTGATCCCTCTTCCTCATCAGTACAGTTCTTAACATCCGAACCAACAAATTCACATGATGCCATTGCAGAAATTGGGGAAATTGTGACGACCTCTTCATTCACACCAACCATTTTAGTTAAAGCCAAAAGGTATTGGACATAACCGGAGTCAGTTTCCATATCACTATCACTAGAGATACTAGAGATAGAAATAGGAAAATTCTGCCTCCCTAGAGAGCCTTGCCCATACCTTATCTTATATTTTGATCTTTTCTCAAACTCTGCAGGCCTCTTCTCCTTGACATGCACAGCCTCCTCGGCAATTGTAGGCTAGCCCATCAGCCGAGAGTTGCACCTGGTAACAACTGGGATGGGCTTCTTGTATTCCTCCTTTAGGATGGAAGCACCTTGAAGAGTACTCTGCTCATGTAGTGGTACATCACTATGAGACCTTTGTACATTAACCCTAGCCAACCTATGCATAGATGATGGGGAAGAAGTCAACCTAATCATCTTGCACTAATATTCAAAACTTTCACAAGAGTAATTACTATCCACTACAGAAGCACAAAAAATTTCAGACTCCAAATTGCAATGGTGAGATAAAGAGCCTTCATTCATATTTATTGAGTAATTTGATGATGTCAATAATCAATGCTCCAAGAGAAGCATGAGTGAGTGAGTGATTATTTCATGGCATCTATTTCATCACCGTTAATTTCCTAGGTAGTTGGAAATCTGTGTATCATTCTTCATAATTGCAAGGAAGTAGCTCTTCACATGGACAAATATCAAAATGATATTCTTTGAAGAGCATTCACTATTAATGCTTTCTCTTCGCAAAGCCCAAACAACTATCACATGGCCGATTCTATCTTTTAAAATTGAGCCATCGATTTATCGATGAGGTGGTCCTTTGGATGACTCAAATTGATTCAATGATATTTAAAAACTCCATGATGTCGCACATCAAGTCCATTGGCCAATGATGCCCATCCCATTCAAATGACACATCCACCACCTATGGGCCCCACCTAGCCTATTCAAGCCATCAATAGAGTCCACATGTTGCCATCGCACAAACCATGTAGCATGTTAGGTAATAATATTTAAGACCTTGCATGACATGAGCGTTATGGCCTAGATTGAGATCAGGTAGTACATCAGAGCCATCGATCCATTGCCATAGGATATCGAGCCCAATAGTTGGGACTGGGTCCCATGTCTGATGGGATACACATGGTACGATTATGCATATCGCGTGACCCATCAAAAATGTATTTTTAATTTCTATGCGGTGTGCACGCTACGCTGGGAGCTTGGTCCTTTTCATCTGATAGGTCATATTTATGCACACGCAAACATTGTTAGTTATAAAAGAGGGCCTCGACTAGGGTAATGGGCCATGACACTATAGGAAAATTGATTTAAAGACTTAGGATTTAAGTCTTTAAAAGGTGAAATATTTCGGCCCAACTATAGAAGATTAAAATAATAAGAGACACCTAGTGACCAACGAGCCTAGGTGCAAGGGCTGGTAAAGATGATGGGCAAGATGGCTCAGGTTGCAACTAAGACAATCAACAACTTGGTTTAGTAGGTCAATGCAAAAATATAAAATAAGGGTTTAAGACCTAAAAAAATTTGGAACAAAGGTATGATACCTTAAAACCCTAGTATAAGACCATCAAGAATAGGAGTGAAAGATCACCAAAATGCATGGAACCAACTAGAATGTATTCTAATTTCAAAATTTCTACCAGTGGCTCCAACTTGGGGATGCATACCCTTGGTGGGTATGGTGAGAATTCAAATCTCAGGTAGAAGCAGACTGACCCAAAAGACAAAAAACCAGGAGCTTGTCCGGATAAGACAAGTAGACACAATAGGAAAGAAGGAAACCAAACCTATATACAAAATTTACATGACTGTACAAAGCTCTCCCTATTAGGACATCTCATCTAATTCCACTAGCTTCAATTTTTAAGCATGGTGCCTCAAGAATTTCCAAGTTTTGGGACCCATCATTCTTTTTTTCAAAGGATTCTTATTAACATACCTGCCTTGGATGAATAATCATACCAGGAAATTTACAAATGCCAACATCATTATGATGGATACCATCAATCCCACATGCCTCAGAACTACCTTACATACTAATCTAATACTTGTCAAGTTGAAGTGGAAAAATGAAACATCCATATTCCACTTGATCATATTTACTTTGCATATCAAATTGGTAACCTTCAAAAACACTATGCAGTAGACTAGGCCAACACTTTCCTAAAGAATCAGGAGGAAAAGAAACAGATTCAAGGAGGTCCTCACCTTGCTTCACAAAAATTTCATCCTCATTAAGTGGAAGCAAATCCATAATGATGCCCCAGAGATGAGGAGCATTATCAAAGAACTCAACCACACATTCATGTTGGCTAGTATCATACCCAACATTATTTGACTGCCCCTCACATGATCTAGCTTTCCATTCATCATCGGCGAGCCTTAATGCCAATCCATAATCAATACATGCATAAAAATGTGTAGTTCAATCACTAAATACTGAAGCTCTTCCACTATTTATGCACACATCATCCTCTAAGCATTTGACATCAGACTCAAACTTTACACACTGAGCAATGACACCTCTATCCTCATAATGTTCATTACCCCCAAACTCAAAATGTTTATCCTCATGGAACTGGGGTATTTGCAAGTCATCTTCATGAAGACAATTATATTTCTGGGAGAAACATTCATAAACATTGATCTCCCCCTGATCTCTAGCCACATTTATCAGAGTAGTACAAAATGTGAATATTTCATAAGCATTCCCATCAAAAGACTTGTTAGTGCACTACTCATGACCATATCCTGACCATACATTCAAATAATCATCAAAATCCTCAAAAAATGGGTTATTCATGCACCAATGAGGGGCTTCATCTTCATTAGTAGATATGGATAAAGGTTCATCAAAAAAGGAATTCTCTATTACATTCATTTTTGTCAAGGAATCTTTTGCTCCCTTTATATGAGGATGCAAATTTTGCAACTTGTCATGACAATCAAGATCCGTGTAAGCTCTTGAAAGAGGATCCACCTTTGTTTGGTAGGAATAATCATATTCAACACAGGAATGACATGACACTGTGTCATCATAACTATCACAGCATGAGAATCCATCAATGGTAAGACTGCATTTCGACCCCTCAGACTAAATGTCATTTCTGTCTACAATATCTTGATCATTAGTATGGGACAAAGCATCCACTACATCAAAATCATAGCTATTGATCAAATCTCTTAATGGTATAATATTTTGTACCACTTACAACTCTTCATCCTTCAACATCTCCCAAGAAATTGAGTTAGATGCATCATACCTTCCACCACAATGCATGTTTGCATCTTTATCATTTTTGTAGTGGTATACCCATGTGTTGTTGGTGAAATAATTACAATCATTATACTCTCCCTCATAATAGGATGAATATTCAGATTCTAATCTAGCTTCTTCACCTCTTTGTAGTATTTCTTTCTCTTTCTCAACAAGACTATGACCACTATTAGTCAGGGCCATCTGATGTTGTGCATGATAACTCTAAATTCCCTCTACCAATTTTATCCAATCAAGAACTTGGCTTATAATTTTAGGTTTCAATTCTTTTGGCAATATTCTCAGCCCTGATTGGTATATTTCACAAAACAAGTCAATGCACACTGACTCCTCAGGCCTGACATTTTTTGGTACCTCCAATAGGAAATCCACAAATCTATGGAACAGGTCATGTGGTGATTCACCTTGATGTCTTTTTATTTCATACAACCTCTTAGCATAGGGGACATGATGAATTTTAACTGGATCTTGTGGACACTTCACTTGGGGCTCACTATCTTCATGTTGTGGTGATGGGGAAAATGGAACAACATAAGCCTTATCCTCTTGGCACGATTCTTCACTGGTTGATTTAGTGATTATATTTGAACAAGTTGTGCCAGGATGCCTAGTATTAGTAGCCAAGCATCCTTTCATCATTGAATATTTCAAAAAAAATTCAATATCTATGGCAATCTGATATGGTTGGTGCAATGTTGTGAGCTCTTTGTCTCTTAACAAGTAACTCATCTTTCTGTCAAATGCACCTAGCTATACAACCAAACACTCAACATCATTTGGTCTTATACTCTCTAGGATATCCCTTATTTCCTTTTCAAATCTAAGATTGAAAGCAGGAACCAACTCATCTTCATTCTTATGGATTTCCATAAAAAAAATTCTTACCACACTTGGATTTAACCTTTCACCAAATTTTCCTACAAAGGCTATCTTAAATTGACTCCATGAATCCATAGAACATGTTGGTAAATATGAGAACCAATATCTAGCATCATCCTTCAAAGATTGAACAAAGAGCTTCATGACAACTTCCTCATGGTTTACCTCATAATCCCCCATCAAATCCATAAATGTATGCAAATGCTTAGAAGCTGATTCTGAACTTTGCCCTACGAATTTGGGAAAATATTTCCTAACATTTTTAGGAATCGGGTTTGGTAAACCTTCAATACCACTAAAATCCAATGGAATATACCTTTCAATAGAAAAATCCCTTGGAGGGCACGGTGAAAACTATTTTCCCTGCATACTTTTACTTGATGTTTCATAGGGAAGTCCTCTAAAAGGTAGAATTCAAAAGTATGCCATACTTCTCAAATCATTACAGATATTACACATTACATAATTTAGAAGTATGAAAGAACTAATACTATTCCCTTTCTTAATGCAATTTCATCTAATAGGGAACCGTTTATCACCTCAAGTCTTGAATATTTCTCATAAACTTCTTTCAAAAAAAATAATGCTTTCTTTAGATTTATGAGAATACCTAGAAACTTGCAGTAGTTGTCAACCTTTTGTCCCAACATCAAATTTCTTTAGCTCTACGAGTCTTCTTCACTTCTTCAATAGGTTCTATAGACATAGTCTCCGCCTCTTTCACAAAAGATTAAACTTCAAATAAGTATGAAGTCCTTTCAAAAGTAATTCTCAATCTAGGTTTTCTCCACCAGTGAAGTCACTTATAAATATTTTGAATTTTTCTGCAACCAAAATCTTTCCAAATTCAAAAAAATTTCAATATCTAAACAAAACGTTAAAATCCACCAAATACTTGAATCTATGATGTTACAGTCTGCAACTAGGATTCTTTCTTTTATAAATTTCTCAGAGTTCTCCCTAGTAGAGTCACCATTTTTGTTGGTGTTTTTTCCAGCTAAGCTTTGAAACTCCCTAAAGGATTTCCATCCCTTATATTCAAGAATTACAAAAGCTAGTGGCCAACTAATAGGTAAAGATTATCAAGCCCTTACCCCTACACTTTAGGATCTGTGGGACTAAGGAGGGTATTCCTTATTGTGTTAGTTTGATATTCAATAACTTAAGAACACTTCAAAACATAGATCTATTCATATTGAATGAAAATAGAAACAGTTCATTAAAGGTTTGGCTGACCTCTTACACAAATAAGTATTCATTTGCTAGGAATGAGGGTGTATTTCACACTCACAATTCAGAATTAATAACATTTGAATAAGTAAGGTTCTTATTTTGAATCCATGGCTAGACATCATCAAATTACATGAATTCTTAACAAATAGGCCAGTGCCTCATCAATCGGGCAAATGGAGTCAAATATTAAATGTTCAATAATACACAAATTGTTTAACCCTCAAATATATGGACTATTTTCATAATGTCATACATTACAAAAGATCACAATATATAAATCATTACTTCTTATCCAAATCATAGGAAAGTTCTTAAAGACCAATAACTCTCTTCAAGTATTTAATTAACTCTTTGAGTTAAAACATAGAACATAGTCATACATTCAATTAAACCATTGAAGATAAACAGAAAGATGCTTGATATTTTCATTTATAATCTATAACAACTATACATAAGAGAGTACATACTTTTGTTTCGATATCAGTAATTCACGTAAAACTATTTAAGATTATTACATACAAAACCCACACCCAAGACAATTTACTAACAGATTCATTAGGCATTCTGCATCATATTTGTTCACTATTTTTGCCTTCAACCTAGACCATTCTAGACTCAAAAAATTTCAACCTCTGTAATGAGCCTTGAAATATATTTTATAGCACAAAAGAGCAACAAGCATCTGGCTCATTATAGTTGCATTTCAAAAATATTTCATTTCAAAACAAAATTTCACTTACATTTCAAAATCATCGGATGGTTAACAATAATCATTCAAGGGAATCAAAATTTTCATACTAGCCGCCAAAAATAGTTGACACCACCACACCCATTGCAAAACACCATTACGTTCACCAACACAAAACACAACATTACCATCATCATGAAAAAAATTGAAACCCAAACACCACCTGCATCAACCAGAACCCAAACTAGCACTTGGACCATGGTATACATGGCCACTTCACATCTTCACCATAGTAGGAGGAAAAAAAACCACTCCCTCTTCCTTAGTAGTACACTTATTAACATCAAAACCAATAAATTCACATAGTGCCACCGCAGAAATTAGGGAAACTACGAGAACCTCTTCGTTCACACCAACCATTTTAGTTAAAGCCATAAGGTATTGCCTGTAACTAGATTCAGTCATTGTATCACAATCACTAGAGCTGCTAGAGACATCAATAGGAAAATTGTACCTCCCCAGAGATCCCCGACCATACCTTATCTTGGATTTTGATCTTTGCTAAAACTCTGAAGGCCTCTTCTCCTTGACATGCACCACCTCCTCTGCAATTGTATCATGTCCTCTCAGTTGAGAGCCACAACTGGTAACAATTGGGATGAGCTTTGTGTATTCCTCATTCAGGATGGAAGCGTCTTGAAAAGTACTCTGCTCATGTAGTGGCACACCACCATGAGACCCTTGTACATTAACCCTAGCTGAACTACACACAAATGATGGGGAAGCAGTTGACCTACTCATATTTCACTAATATTTGAAAATTTGACAAGAGTAATTAGTATCCACTACAGAGGCACATAAAATTTTAGACTCTAGATTGCAATGGTGAGAATGAAGAGCCTTTTTTCACATTTATTGAGCAACTTGATGATGTCAATCATCAATGCTCCAAGAGAAGCACGAACAAGCGAATGATTATTTGCTAACATCTATTTGGTCACCGTTAATTTCCCAAGTACTTGGAAATTTGTGTATTAATCTTCATAATTACAAGGAACTAGCTCTTCATAGGGAAAAATATCAAAATGATATCCTCTAAAGATAATTCACCATTAATTCTCACTCTTTGCAAAGCCCAAACAACTATCACATGGCCGATTCTATCCTTTGAATGTGAGCCATCGATTTATCGATGAGGTGGTCTCTTGGATGACTTAGATTGATTCAATGATATTTGAAAACTCCACGCTCTTGCATGCCAAGTCCATTGGCCAATGATGCCCATCCGATTCAAATGACACATCCACCACCTGTAGGCCCCACCTAGCCTCTTCACGCCATCAACAGAGTCCATGTGTTGCCATCCCGTAGACTGTGCAACGTGTTAGGTAGTAATATTTAAGACCATGCATGACATGTGCGCTATGACCCAGATTGAGATAAGGTAGTACATCAGAGTCATCGATCCAATGCCATAGGAGATCAAGCCCGATAGTGGGGACTGGGTCGCACATTTGATGGGAGACACGTGGCACGATTGTGCATACCGCGTGACCCATTAGAAATGTATTTTTAATTGTTGCATGGTGTGTGTGCTACACTAGGAGCTTGGTCCTTTTCATTTGACAGGCCATATTTCTACATGTGAAAACATTGTTAGTTATAAAAAGGGGGCCTCGACTAGGGTAATGGGCCATGACCCTTTAGTAAAATTGATTTAAAGACTTAGGATTTAAGTCTTTAAAAGGCGAAATATTTTGGCCCAACTATAGAAGATTAAAATAATAAGAGACACTCAATGACTCGATGAGCCTAGGCTTAGGGGTTGGTAAAGATGATAGGAAAGATGGCTTGGGTTGCAACTAAGACAACCGATAACCTGGTTTAGCAAGTCAATGCAATATATATAATGTAAAGGTTTCAGATGTGAAATTTTTTGGAACAAAGGTATGATACCTTAAAACCCTAGTATAAGACCATCAAGCACAGGAGCGAAAGATCACCAAAAGACATGGAACCAAAGACACCTGGTGACCAACGGGCCTAGGCGCAGGGGCCAATAAAGATGATGGGTAAGATGCCTCAGGTTGCAACTAAGACAACCGACAATCTAGTTTATCAGGTCAATCTAAAATTATAACGTAAAGGTTTAAGACGTGAATTTTTTTAGAACAAAGGTATGATACCTTAAAATCCTAGTATAAGACCATCAAGCACATGAGTGAAAGATCACCAAAATGCATGGAACCAACTAGAATGTATTCAAGTTTCAAAAGCTCTACCATAACCTTAAGTGCCAAACCTCTGCATTTTGTGCTATATATGATTATGTTTGCCTCAAAGATCCTTTGAGAGTTAATTGGTCTATATATCTTCTTCTCCTATATTTCAGAAATAGATATTTTTATAGGAAATTTTGGCATTGTAATATGCTTCAAAGGTTCTTTGAGAATTGACTAGTCTATATGTCCCCATATTTTAGAGTCAATATTGAAATTCAAATTTTATTATGATTTTAACTAGAGATTAGATCAAGGATATTGAGCTTTTAATATATGTTCTTTCTAGTTGAACATACAGGGATGTATATAAATCCTCAAATTTGTGCAATGATACTCAAATATTAGTGTTTCTATTTGCATGAGATAAGTAAATCAATGGGGTAATCATACTAGACACTTGGGTATATAATAACATTCCTAGTGGTATGTACAATGATATGCCTTAAAATTGCATTTGTAGAGACTCCATACCTATTGAATGAAGAAACCCATTGGCCATGGATGAGATACATAAAGGTACTTTTGACATTGCTAGACACACCCAATGTGAAAGTAACAACCTCGCTACATACCTTGTTGCATAGAAAACTTAACAGTCCCTCTTAGTAGGGAGTAACTTTGGCTAGAGCTACCTCCTCCATGATCTATTTCTGCAGATGCTACTACTACCTTTGAACTAGAGCAACCTGCTTCCTCTGAATTTGGAAACTCAACCTCATCTATGATGTGGCTACTTGCTAAAGCTCTGCTGAAGTCATTTGAGTATCCCATCTCTTCCAACTAGGTCCATTCCCACCAAGTGGGTTTGCTAAGGTGGTCTTCCTTCCACCTAAAAATTTATTTATAACTAGCTCTATGTCCCTCTTGACCAAGAGGTTGACCCCATACTCAGTAATTCATCGCTCTCTTATCCCTAGTATGATGGAGTCCTTAGCATACACAACTGCCTCTGGCCATAACTATACTAAGTGTCATGTTAACTCAACTATATAGCCTTGATCCTCCAAGGCTAAAATTGAGAGCACATTTATTCTCAGACAAGGAACATATTGAACATGATGAAAGGATAGAGTCCATCCTGACTCTAACTCAAATACAACTAAACCCTCTCTTCTATCAACTTCTCCTTCTGTGTGGATCCAACACCTCACCAAGAATCTAGTAGCTACTAAGCTAGGTGGACGAAATAGATCACACTCCCCTGTCATATTGCATGTGGCACCACTATCTATATACCACCCATCTCAGGAAATCTCCTCTGAAGTATAATGACCAAATTTAACCTTTGTAAGGTAAGAGGCAACATCTTCACCAAAAATCATTTGAATCCTCTAAAGCTTCTCCTTCAAAATTCAAATGTAGTAGTGAAGACTCCAAATTTGAAGATCTCAACAAATCACTGAAGGGGAAATCTATAGTAGATAAGTTGAAATATGACTTTGATATCTTAATTGAGTTCAAATTATTAGTTGACTACTTGCCTCCATTTTCATATGCTCAATATAATGATCTGGAGTTTTCAACAAGTGAAATGATAGCTTGTAATTTCCCAAGTGCTTCTAGATGGGCCAACATTATTAAATATGGAATGAAGATTCACCTACCTTCTAGAAGATAAGTAGTAGGCCTTATTCCATGCAACTGTCCACCAATTTCTAAGCAACTATCCAAATATCATGTAGCAGTTCCAACAAACAAGCCAGATCTTTTGCAGCAGTTTTAAATATTTCTGTTTGATTTTAATTAGAGCATAAAGTTAGTTTGATGAGCTAATAATGGCTCAAAGTTTGTAATTATCTATATAAACTATGTAAATTCAAAGATAAGGGGTTCCGGACTATTTTGTTACACTCAGCCTCTATTATTTAGAAGGTGTATTTGATAGCTATATATAATTTAATAGAAAAGTGTTGAAAGGCCTATGTTTTTATCTCAATGAATTCCTAGAGTTTTCAATATCAGTTTGTTCCCTCTCATGTTTGTGCTTCTAGTTGCTATATTATGTTCTAAATGTTGATGTATACAATGAATTTGATTTACTATTTTTATGAATAATGGAATCATTACAAGATCCGTGGTGATATATTGTGATGCTTATTTTCTTAAGACATTGACATATTATGTATAAGTTTCTACTGCAAATTATATGAGATTAGTTCATGGATCACTTGGTCTGCATTGGCTCACACATGTTTGTTCATCACTTTTTGACATAGATCAACCTTCTCATCACCACACATGGGACTTGATTTGGAATTGGAACATGTGTTGAGGCATGATAGATATGGCATACCACCCTTGCACACATGTTGAGGCATGATGAAGTTTTTTTATTGGTTCATGCATGGATTATTTGGTCTACTTGACCCACATGAGATACTTTATTACTTTTCTATGTGGAGTGGCTCTTCATCTTCCATAGGTGTGGGGTTGATCTAGCATTTGGGCACACATGTTCATGCATGGGAGGACTATTTTAGAGTTTTTTGGTGCTTGGAGTCTAGCACCACCCCTCTCTCTATAGGACATAGGTTTGGCATTTACACCAAACACTCTCTCTATAAGACCTATGTGGTGGTTCAAGGCCCTCTGCCACATCATCCATGGGTACTAGAAGTGGATGTTACAACAAAAGTGCCTAGTTCTCAACCTTGAAACATAGCCTAAACCTCAAGAGGATGAGTTAGACAATTAACTTCTAAGAACACTAAATGGTACCCTTCCATCAACCTCAAGGGTTTAGTAAAAAACATAGTGGCCCTAGTTAGCAGGTTGTCTAGGGAGAAGGATGCTTCTCATTTTCAAGAATCCTACATCTCATTTCTACATATGTTTCTTAAAGAAGGGACAATTTTAAACTAGGTAGTTATTTTGTCACTCACTTTGTTCAATGAAATAGAAAGAGTCGAGTCTCCTCCAGTGGGCACAAAGCCAAAATTCTATACAACCTCTTACTTATTTTATATTATTTGTGCAACTAATATATTCTTTGGGGATCAATTGGACATGGAGCATCCCATGTCATTTTGTCCATGTTTATTGCTAGGACTGATGGGAGCACAAATATTCATCCAAATATGAGCACATATGTGACCGATTCTTTTCTCCCTTGAGTGAGCTATTATTTGAGAAAACATTCCCTAGATTGTCTGAAGACATGATCATAATCTTGGAGAACCTAAATATTACTCCCTATATGAGTTGTTAACATATAGGAAGATCTATAGCATTGCAAAGGCACCCAATAGTTTTCCCAAGCATGTACTTGACATGTTGTTGATCAATAAGTTGCATTCCATACTATACTCTTGAGATTTAATGGTCATGGAAGCAATGGTAATGGATGTAGATGATATAGATCTAGTGGATAGGGCTATGACTAGGGTCGTCACAACACAAGAAAATAAATCAAACATCCTTAAAATGGCATGAGAAATGGAAGGGCATAAGAAGGAAATTGAGCACTTGAAACATCAAGTGGAATACTACAAGGCTGCAAGGTATGCCATAAGTGATTTCATGGAATATGTATTAGAAATCCATGATGACTTGACCTTGGTGTAAAAGGATTTCTACAAGGATGTGTTAGATCTATAGGATGCCTACTAAGATACATCAAAACATTTTTACATGTTAAAATAATGGCAGCATCATGAGGAAGGATGGAAAAGATGCATGTGGATCACTTAGTAGAATGACAACATGAATTCAAGGAAGCTATCCTTGAGATACCATGTTTGAGAGAAAAGAAGATAAATAAAATCAACATGGGACTAAGTTACTCAAATGATACAACTCATAACTTAAATGAGGACACTCAAGAGATATTAAAATACCATGGTCATTAATTAAAAGATGTGATGAAAATAAGGCATGAATGTCACCCATTGCCCTTTAAGGAAAACAATATTTTTTTCCTCAAAATGAAATAATGGGACAATTGAGTGGGATCTAGGGCCAACAGAGAAGCACTTTAGAACTCATCCTATGCATCAATAAAAAAATCAAAACAAGAAATGCAAATTGAAATATTAACACAACAATATCCAGCTAAGTTATTGAAATTCAACTATTGATATTCTCCATCCAGATTACAAAATTAGTCCACTTTTTTCTTTGTAACATTTCCTTTTCAAATTGTGTTGGATGCCAGCCATATTTCTCCTCTTGTCAAAACATGGCATATGCACTAGTTAAATTAATTAATATGCAATCATTTACTTTTTCCTAGGAAATAAAAAAAATATCATTTAGCATATTAAATATACTTACAAATGTACAGATCAAGGCCTGTAAACATTTCTGGCCACTATGATGCATGGCACGGAGTTTTTCAAGCCTAGCCTTGGAGGCCTTGTCCTAAAATATATACTAACTCAATTTAACTTCACAAATAAAATTAAAAAATCATTTAATAAATTTGATATAATCTTATGAGAAAATTCAAATACCTACGTACTCTCCTCACCAGACTTCCTCAGTGCATTAAACTTCTCATATTCTTTTACAAGCTCTTTCCATAATTTCACACTTAATTGGTCTTTTTTTGAGCCTTAGCTTGGAAGGGAGTTTTTTTATCTTCTTTGTTTGGTTGCACTGAAATCTCTTGCAGTTTTGAGACATTCGTAACTTTATCTTCTTTACAGACCAACCTGTGCCAAATTCAGTCTCCATGTCATGGATAACTACTTTTTGTAGGTGCATGTGTATCTTTGAGAATGGAAAATGTAGATGGTCTTTGAACTGTTGAAGGCATGATTCCTTCAACCTATTCACAAACATTTTTCCAGCATTTGTCATTTGGACTTCCCCTAAAACCACATCGTATTATATCTTAGTATTGTAGCTACCAATGCAAGATGCAAAACATGGCATGGTGGAGGAAGCCTATGTCCCAGGAGTGGCTGGGACATTGGAAACTATCCCACATTCTTAGAGTTTATTGTTATTGATTTCCTCCTAGATCTTTTGCTTGATCCGGGACTAGTTGGGGAATTAATTGATTCCCTTTGACACAGTTGATTTGGCTGCAATATTTCAGGGGCTTTACTAGATCATTTTTCTATGTATCTGGCAAGCATTACCAGTTCCACACCATCCAATTTGTTCATTGCCTCTACCCCCAATACAGAAGCCAATGCCTCTTTATCTTTATCAATCTCATGTCCCTATATATATAAAAAATAAATTTCTTCTTTTAAAATTTAGAAATAAAAAACTAAAAACTAAAAATCAAAGAAATGATGGAAACATTTACAAATCTATAAATTGACAATGAATTACCTCATTGTGGCTAGAGTCTTCTCCCTTTTCTCCCTTCCCTCTATTGCTTGACATTTTGAGGTGACCTAGGGAAAATTATTTTCGTCCAGTTTGTGGAAGCAAACAAAGTACACACTACTAGGTATGAAAGTTTTCATCCAATTTGTGGTATGATAGTTTTGTTTTGTGGTATGAAAGCAAGCCACCAATCAAAGAAATTGAAATAAATGGGCGATTTAAAGAAACAAGCGATTAATGAGAAAGCTTTACCTTGAATGAATCTCTTTCTAAATTTAAATGCCTATGAGATATCTCTTGAGAGTTCAAACCATGTGATGGAATGAATAATGCAAAAATAAGACCACCAAATAACCCAAATCAACTGAAGCCCAACCATTATCTACCAGATGGCATCCCTTTCATACAAATCTATTAGTAAAAATTCTATCTAAAAATCTTTATATGGATTCAAATTGAACCAAAAGGAAAAACATACCTGGTTTTCACGTTTAAAGTGAAACCAGGGGTTTGATTTCTATCCATCTATCCTCTACTCTATATCTCACAAAAAAAATTAAACCAGATGATCAAACATTGTAAACACCATCTATCCTATGCTTTGTATCTGGAAACAAAATAAAATCGGGCAACCAAATAATCCAAACACATAAGAAAAATGAAAACTAAAATATCGACAACAAGACCAACCTAACAAATGAAAAACAACTGAAACAGAAAATGAGAGCAACCTATGGAAAATTATTTTTGTCAAGTTTGTGGTATTAAATTTTTGTTTTGTGTATTTTTGTTATGTGGTATGTTTTAACGCAGGCAGGAATTTTTAATTTTCTATTTTTGATTCATTAGTCGATGGTATAGTCATAGTTAATGCTGAATTTAGTGTTGAATTTCAACCCTAAATGTAATCTCTTTGGGGTGCCAAAGGTGGTGCAAAGTGCACCTAATTTAGCACCTAGTTGTGCCAAACCAAAATATTCATCATGTTTCTTCCAATGCTTATCGCTCTACCACCTTGCTCAAGACTTTTTTCTAATGCTTACTACTCTACTACCTTGCTCAAGACTTCTTGTTGTGGGGCTGCGGTGTATACTGCTCTACCACATATGTCTCTCACCCTCCTGACAGTATAGTGTTGTATGTTTTATCTTCTTGTCGTTTACCGCCTTACTGCACTCCTTTGAATTGCCTTATGCGAGATGGCGGTAGGTACCACATTACCGCATTGCCCTATAATTCTCCCCACGGGGTGACGGTGAGTACCACTTTACCACACAAGCTATATAATCTCTTGGAAGTATGGTGGTAAAGTCTTATTTCTTAACCTAGAAACCGCCATCCCATGCCACCTTTATTTTGATGTTGCGATATTGCAGTAAAGGAAAAAATTTCTTTATTTATGATTATCCAAAGGAATAAATGGGTGTATACAAAGGGAATGCTAGTGAAAGTATGGATCTTGTCACACAAATTGTTGCATTTCATGTTAAATAAAATGAAAAATAAAAGGAAGTAGATCTTTTGATGCAAGTGAAATGTAGGCAAGCAATTGGAGGCCAATGAATATTGGGGAAGGATTTTTTGTTCTAACACCCCTACTTCCTTAACCCTTTATCCTTGCTAGATCAGAACAATTAGGTGCTCAATTAGGTGCTAAATTAGGTGCTAAAGTAGGCTCTAAAGTAGGTGGTAAATTAGGTGTTAAATTAGTTGCTAATGTAGGTGCTAATTTAGGCGCTAATCTAGGCACTAATTTGGGTGCTAATTTAGGCACTAATTTGGGTGCTAATTTAGGTGCTAATTTAGGTGATAATTTGTGATTAATTTAGTTCCTACTTGTTTGGATCGACACAAAAATTTCTAAAAATAGCACCATCTAGATAAATAGCACCATATTTTTCAAAAAATTAGAGAAAAATACATTAAAACAGTGGGTGGAAGCAAAAAATGAAGCAAAAAAGGGAGCTAATCACAAGGATTTGTTGTAGTGTCTTTTTCCTTACGAGAAGTAGTAAGAAGAACAAATTTATTATCCTCAATCCCTTTATGATTCTTCCTATTAGAAGAGTTGATCTGGGTGTAAGAGAGAAACACAATCGAACTAGCATGTCCTTCATCCTCTTGAGAAATTATTTTTCCTTCTTTTGAAGTAACCTAGAGAGGGGTTCTAAAGAATAAGGGAATAATGTTTCACCCATATCAAAAGGCTTCTTCAAAGGGAAAGGCTCACACCTTGAATGAGGCACAACACAATTATACCTTTAAACATCCTCTAGCACCAAAGGGAGTGGCATAACAGATTTATCCTTTAACATGGTGCTACCCTTCATTTGATAATTAGTGATAGCCTCATCCATCACCTAGAAACATCATTGGGTTATTAGGTTACTCTATATTAGGTTTTTGAAATCTCTTTCCTAATAAAATCTATAAATCCAAGAGAACTAGACTCATTAGGCCTTGAGACAACATTATCACCAGTTGTGATTTGTTATTATGAGTTACCTTCGAGCTGGACTACTTATCCATTCCATTTTTTGAACATGCATTGATAAGGTGACCAATGAGAGAGAAGTTCTGCTATAATAAGGAAAAAATTTCATACTCAATATTGTGAGTCCATTTACCCAATCTTAATTCTAGAGTGATGGAGGTGGGAAGAATCTTGTGAGGCTCAATACTAATGTAAAATCTTGCAAAGACAAATCTAGTTCTATATTTTGTGATATTGCCAAGGGAAAGTAAATGACCAAAGGAGTTGTCTATACTATCTATGATTTCCTCATCCCAAAAATCAAGAGGGAGACCTAGGAGTCTCACCCAAGTAGGAATGGTAGTAGAAAGGCCCTTAGAAGGGTTAAACTTTAGATGCCATTTACAGAGGGCTAAGATTTGTTTTCCAAAAAATGAAAAGCCTTGGGTGAGGACATTGAGATAGTCTTCAAAAAGGGAGAAGGAAAAGAAGAAAGAACTTTGGGGAGAGTATAAATAGAGACAATACCTTTGATAAACCATTTAGCCACCACCCACTTATAGATCATCTCAATATTTGGTCACCTCCCAAAAACTTTACCAACCAATGTGTTGTCCATATTTATAATGGTTCTATCTAAGGCTAGGTATTTGATTTCAATGCAAGCTCCATCCTTGAAATGAATAATCTAAATCCATTTATTATTTATCTTGTCACTCTGATTATTGAAGAGGTCTTTCTAATGGGTAGAAGAGACCATTGAGGTAGAATCACAAGCAAAAAATATTTTGGAATAAAGGAGGACCTAGACATAATTCCTTTCCTAAAAATCCCATCAGTGGACCCACCAACCAAGTAAGAACTAGCAGACATAAAGTGTGAAGGACACAACAAACTAGCCTCAATAATTTCCCACCCTTAGCTCGCAACTCCTATTTCAATTTTTTTTCTAGATCTAAAATGCCCAATTTAGACCTATATTCAAGTACAATTATCAAATTAGATATCAACAAAGCTTATGGTAAAAATAATTAACAATTTTTTATGAAGGTCCTTGAGTGATTTGGATTCAAACTTTAATAAATCAATTAGGTCTTTAGCTATATTTCAAGCCCAAGTTTTTGGTTCTAATCAATGTCTCTCTTTCCAAACTCTTCCAACCATCCCAAGGTTTGAGTCAAGGGGACCTGGCAATATTCTAGTTTCTCTTCATCACAATGGTTAAATCTTTGGGTGGCTCTATTCAAGAGGTTATGAGTAAAAATATTCAAAAAGGAATTAAAGTGGTAGCTGGTGTAGACTCAATTATACACCAATAATTTACAAATAATACTATACTCTTTGACAAAGATATAATGGAGGAATCTCAACTAATAAAACTAAGTATACCAAAGGCTTAGGTCAAAGAAACAATTGTAATAATTATAAAATTTATTCTTTCTCAATCACTAGTGATGTTATTAAAGGTTAGACTTCTAGGTGTTTAGTTTTTTTAATAGATCCTTTCCAAAAAAATATCTAGGAGTTCCCATTTATAGAGGGGCTAGTTAGGGAAATATTATGGAAAACCTAATTGGAAATACAACAAAAGGATCTAGCTTCCTCATACATAAATAGATATATTTTTTAGGAAAACTTTCAATGTTAAAATATATTGATATTTGTAATCCCTATCTATTTGATTTCTTTCATAAAAATACCCTTAAGCTGATTTTAAATCTAGAGAAATTGATGAGAAATTTATGTGGAATGGTAAATCAGAGTCAAGGAAATTCTCTTTAATTGGGTGGAATAAAATATGTTTTCCCAAAGAGCTCAAAAGAACTAGATTGAGATTTTGTATGCTGAAAAATAAGGACCATGGTGCAAAAATTATTTGGAATCTATAATCAAGAAAAGTTGTAAAATATAGTAAGATTTGTCAAAATAAGTACATGCATTCAAATAATCCAACGTGAATTTTGATGGTGGTTAATCTCCTAAATGTTCACAATTATGTAAGTTCATGTTATCTTGAAGATATACCATTACTTGCCACTTAATGTAGGAAATTCCAGATGGAAGGAGTACTAATTTCTAGTATGGATATTAGAATGGATACCCTACTTTACATAATAGAGAAAACTTGAGTAAAGTTAGGTGGATTTTAATCTAGAGGCTTGGTGTCGAAAGCTAAGAGACTTTGTGAGAAATGTTACCTCCAATATTATTAAAGTTTGGAAATGGAGAGAGTTGTTGAGGATTGACATTCTAGAAGAAGAAATATCAATTTTAAAGAATAAACTATCCTTTTAAAAATATCTTTATTAAGGGAGAGAAAGATATACTTAGATGGAATTTGTATCAAATTTGACAATTAGTTTTGTCAAATTAGGCTACAAAATTGAGAACTCCTCCCCCTATCAAGGATTTTTCAATTCAAAAATCTATTAGGACAAATTATACCTCCCTAAGGTTGTTATTTTTATTTAGAAAACCATACACAAGAAAACCCTCACTACTAATGGATTTCACTTCTACAAATTTGTGAGCCCCTCAAAATGTATTATGTGCAAGGAAGCGAAAGAAACAACTAATCACCTATTAGTTTTTGTCCCTATGTCATCAACTACTATAATAGCTTTGTGTGAGATTAGAATGGGTAGGAGCTACCACTAATGATTGATGGATTTTTTCTAGTCATGAATACATATTCAAAGACATTTAGTTTTCATATGCTTGTGGGTTATCAAACCTTTGTTGCTCATCTAATAGATTTGGAAGGAAGAGAATTAGCAATCAACATTCATAGATTCTTGATCAAAGTAGAAGAAACCATCTAGGATGTTGCCCTTTCGAGGTTAGAGTGAGAAAATGATAAGGAAGAAAGGAAGAAACAAATCTACACCTCTTGGGATAATGAGATTTTTAGGAGTATAAATGTTTAAAGGTTCCCCTAGTAATGCGTCTCTGAAGGATAATACAGTGCCTAACACTCATTAGGGAATCAAATGGCTCCCTCCCCTAGACGGGATAATTAAACTTAATTTTGATGGTCGAAGAGTGTGGTGCATTATTAAGGATTCCAATGAGAAAGTAGTTATAATGGCCTTAAAAAAAAAACTATTGAAATGAATAATGAAGCAAAAGTGCAAGCTCTCCTTCTTCGTTTAAAATTATGTGAGACTTCTGACATCGCTAAGGTCTGTTTTGAAGAAGATTTGATAATAATAATCAATCCATCAAGAAGCAGAGCCGCCCCAACTGGATGACATCCAACATCCTTAACAATGTGTAATGAATTTTGAACTCTTTGACATGCTGCATTCAACATGTTTCCAATAAAGTAGCTGACTTCCTTGCCAACTTTAGCTTGGCACAAATTAAAAACTTACAATTCATTCGATACATGGCCATCTTTTGATCAAATACTCATTGTCGAATCTAATGGCTCTAAGCTTGCTTCATCACTCATTTGAATGTTTAGGGTCATTTAAGAGTTCTCTTGATATGAGATTCTATCTTTGGAAACATAGCTTCATTGATTCCAACTCGTGGTTACAGAGGATAATATCGATTTAGATCTTCACTCAATATTTTCATGAGGAAGCTTGATCAAATAATAACGAGCTCCCGTTTCTTTCCTTCAATGTATTCTGCATCCCCATTTTCAAGGTGGCAAACTCTCTTGCAGTATGTATAACAATGTGTGTTTCATCTAGGAAAAGGAAGATAGCCATAATATAGTCATTGTCTTTGGAAGGTCATAAAACTTACAACGGATATAATAATTTTCACTGTTCAGTCGTTATTAGATGAAGAATTTCTTATTGCAGATCATCAATACGACATCTCTTCAATGTCGGTCGAGGTCCTTTTAGACTTGGGCATGCAGAAAGAAGATACAGCCCAGATATTGATCTGAAAAGATTTTCTTGGTGGGCTGGATACCACCCTGAATAGAGTAGTATTTGGGTGCGGTTTTTCAGTGGAAGGTGCTCCTTGGTTAATAGATAATGGTTCCTTCATGGGTCCGTAGATCTTATTTGTGATGTCCAGATACACGAGTGTAAGGCTGACAAGGCACTCAGTTTTCTGAGAGATGTTGAAGTTTCACTAGCTTCTAAAGTAATTATACATATCTATTATCAAGTTTATAGTTGCTGTCAATTTATAGGATATCCTCTGGTTCTTAGTTAATCTTTGTTTTTGGCTGTTGTCAGGTATTTTTGGAGTTCTCTCCCACTTTTTGGAAATGGAATTTCTGTTAAAAAAATTGGTTGGAAACTTTTATATCAAATCTACAATCGATACGGGAGTATGAGTTTTAAGCTACAATCTTTTCAGTTTTGGATTGAGAGATATTCATTCATCTCAAATAATGTAGGAGTTGTACATTCTTTATAATCTATAATTCCTTATTTTATCCAAGCTGCTCAGATCCATTATGGAAAGCCGATTAGAAACTATCCAATGCATAATCGACCATTAAAATAATTAAATCAAAAGATAAACAAAAAATAATATTAAAGAAACACAAGGTGCGTTGTACTAATAGTGGCGAACATTTGTAAAATATTAATGGTCACCAGAAAGCAGGCCAGGTGGTGCGAGATATTCTTGATGAATGCTAGTTTTATTGTTACAAACTGTATAATTGATAAAGCTTACCAGAAAGCTAATTGTTAATTGGATGTAGATCATACTTCCCTTGTTCAAGATGTTTTTATTGGACAAATGATTTATATAGCCATAATAAATTATAGTGCAAATCTTCAACAAGGACACACACAATCAACCTCTGCATTCCATAACTTTCATGTTAAATACATCCTTTTTTTGTGCTCTCATTTTTGTTATCATTTTACACTAATGATGAAGAGGTGTCTATTTTGTTTTTCCTTTTAACTTTGAGTGCTCTTTTATAAGTGTTTGTGTCGAAATATGTTTGAGCTTTATTTAATTTGTTTTAGTATTTATTATTATGTATTTAGGGATGCAATATTCTAATGTATATAGATGGATAGAGATATCAACATGTGACACACATCGCTTAAGTTTGGTTATATTGAGTTATGTTGATAATTTGTGAAATTAATATTATTAAAAAATGGATAGATCTATATTGGGTCTAGTAGTTTACCCTCCATTATCTTATTAGGAGGTCTATATAAAGAATGTGAATATCATTGTAATGATATGTGAAGAGTATGCTATTGTGTTTGAGATCTCCTGAAGATATAGTATGGATTAGCTTCTTCCATAAAGAGTTTTGTATGGTGTTACCCTACCTCAAGAGTTAATTTTATTTCTTCACATATTTGATATTAAGACATCTTGATCCATGAACATCTCTTGTGTTGTTCATGAACTATCTTCTATAATGTATTGCTTATATAGTGTATTGTTTATATTAGTATATGTGTGAACCTTACCATCTACAAATGTATTTGTAATATTTTTTTACATTTTACAAAAAAATATAAATTATGTTGTACAAGCAATATGTGAATTATCATAGTTGATTTATTGTAGAGGTTCTTTAATAACTACTCTAAACACTTAGAGAATAAGAAAATATGGGTTAAGATCATTGTCTTTAAGGAAAGTAGCCATTTTAAAATTGTTGAGGTCAAAGAACCTTCAAAATAATAATAGATAACTAATGTTTAAGGCTAAAAAATTATTTTTGGAAATAAAATCTTTATCTCAATGTTTTGGCAAGTGGGTAGTGTGGGCAAATAAAGGTGCAAATTAGAGATTCTATGCCTAGGTACTCGAAATATTTTAGTTACACCCCAATGTTAGAGATAAGAAGAGCATCAAAGTGAGTGTGGTATATTACAAGAGGTTTTAGTGGGAAATAACATGTGAAAATAATAAAATAAAGTTACTAACAACTATAACAAACATCATAACACATTATACTTGAGTTCAACCAAGTTGTGGTATCATATATATTACTATCAACAAGGTTTTAAATTTAGATGGTAAATATTAATTTCCATCTTTTTTTGCATTCATATTCATAGTTATATAGCCTATCTATTTCATATGTTTTTTTTTTTCCCTATATCTCTCTTTTCCTCTTTATACTATTATTTTCCTAGCATCTTATTTATCATCACTAGTATCACTCTTATAACTCATGTGTCATTCTTGTCTTCTTTTCGATACCTTTACTTATACCCATTTATAATTAAAGGGTGTTTCTGTTGTGTTGCTTGTCTTTTGGTTTGGTAGCTAGGACAATCTCTTTTCTAGTGGGGGATTGTTACTCTAATGTTAGCTTTATCCTACTAACACCCTCCCTCCTTTGATATGTTGTATTATCCTTAAGAAATCCTAGCTCCATCTTGTTGAGTTTGACAAAAAAAATTATCATATAATTGTAGAAAACTACAATAATTTAGAGTAGAATATGCTTATAAATTTCCTAAATCTTAGTGTATGTGTTCTCTCATTAGATAATTCCTTGTTGTAGGCCATTATTTGATCAATAATATTGAGAAAAGTTTGTTTCCATCTTCTATTGTTCCTAATATTTGATTTGCATTGTAATTTTATTTACTTGTACTAAAAAGGTTGTTAGATGAGGAAGATACAGTCTAACTACCTCTCTAAGTTATTTTAGGTCTAAGTCCTTCCCTTTTATCTTATACCTGTTGGTATTAATTATGGAGGGTCTAAGTAAATTAACTTTAGTTCCTATCTTTATCTTGGTGGACACCATATGTTGATTCCAAGTGCATAATTTAATTCTTAATCTACTAAAGTAGTCCTTTCAATGCTCTTTTTGTCATTGAGCATCCCAAATAGAGCTAGTATAATGAATGTGCACTTGATTGTAAGGTTTTCATATTTATTACTTCTACTTCCAGCTTAGTATGTGTTATGGCACACTTCTTTTGTATTTCCTTAATTTATTCATTTTTTATCTCCTCCAATTTTTATCTTACCACATCCCTCTTGGTTCTACATCCTTTCTGTCATATCTTTTGTGAATTTTTGAAATGTTGTCCTAAAGTAGCCAAAATATTTCTAGTTAGTTGTGGGGGTGATGTATATGTTATTGTTAATAGTGACATTATCAAACTAGAAAAATTTTAATCTACTTAGTAGAGCCTTATTCATACTAGTTAAGTCTCCACTTAGGGACTATTACCTTTTTGACTCACCTCATGTGGTTGAGACACATGTTCTCATATTTTGAGACACCTATCTCATGTGTGTATTACACCTTTATCACACTTGTTCCTACATATATGATACATCATGGACACATGTCCACTCATTTAGGAGGTTAGAGTCCACACCTACCTTCTCATTTGATATTTTTTCATTATATTTAGGGGTATCATATGTAATTATAAGATTTTTGGATTCACACATATTATATGAATATACCACATATTTTTGAATTATTTGAAATCTCTTATAGAAGGCTTATATTGTTTTACAAGATTTATTCAACTATGGTAAAATATCCTACTCCAACATTGTATCAAAGCTTTCAATCTATAAGAAACTTCTCAAAATCAAAGGGGTTTTAGTCACCAAATTTTATATGGTGTATCCTAGAGAAAAACCTTGCTATTACACTCTGAAAAATTCTCGAGAGTCAATTTTGATATAATAACACTTCATATTTTAGAAAAAAAAAGATGGTGGTTTTTTAAAACAAAAACTATATGTATGATTGTACAAGAACCCATACATCCATATTCAAATCTTGTTACACCCCAATTGTGCAACTACTATTTACTATTACTGCATAGGGTAAATATGAATGTAATGTGAATTCTAGAGATGAATAAATTGTGCTTGTACCTTGTTATCATATGAATGTTATGTCATTTGAAAAGTACTGCATATATGTGAATGGATGGTTATTGAATTATTATTCTAAATTTGGAGATGTTTACATATATTGCATATGTTGTGAACAATTGATTGCCATGCACATGTGTTGGTGGATGCAGGTATATGTTCCATTCCTCCAAGCAGAGGGGAAGTATCACTCAGAAGATCTTGGTCGAGTAACCAGTAAAAGTAAACTATTTGAGTATACACACACCACATTAGAATGATTAAGTTTGAGTCAATTTGTGGGAAGTTGGTAAGTCATCCTTAGTTTTTATTTCTACATTGGAGGAGTCTTGTTTACTATCACATACATTATTGGATGATGTTTATCTGATTGAGCTTATGAGATATTTCTTGTACTATTATGATTATATTGATAGGTGGGACGAACGTGGAGTATGTGTATATATGCACATACATGTCAATGGGATCTAATGACATGTATATGCACATGTATAGATGTACTACACATAAAAACTTATCAATATGATGGTAATTGTGAATGGCTATATGTGAATCGAATTTGAACATATATATATATACATGTATGTATAACTAGTATATATACATACACATATGCATATATGTATCGATGCACATGTACATTGGAAAATGAACACGTGCGTATGTATGTATCCATATAGATATACATACACATATGTGTACGTGTACATAGAAGCATATAATCATATGCATATATATATAAGTATATATATGAATACATTTGATATATTGTGACTATATGTGAATACTATTGTGATTATACTTGTCTAAACATTGAATGAATATTTACATAGATGGCTTATGATATATATATGTAATATATACATATACATATATATATATAATGATGGTATTTAAATATATATATGTATATGATATATTATATATAAAAATATATATTTAACATATTATATATTATTAGAAATCAACTATTATTTACCATGATAGAGTCTGATATAAAAAGGTTGATTATAGTTGTTTATAACTATATTATTAGAGGTTGATAGAAGTTGCTTATGGGTATGTGCAGGATCATCATGGAAAAAATAGACCCTTAAGTGGCAATAAAAATTCAAAAAATCAGAGTTAGGCAACTTGACGTAAAAATTTGAATAAGTTATTGTTGTGCATGTTTTGCACACATGTCGCGCCGTAGGCAAGGACCCCCTCTTTTTGCTCTTGATGGGCTTCTTTTCTCCCATCTCGTTTTGTGTGCCCCTTTCTTGGAGCCTTGATCAGTCATGTGCCATCAAATGATCAAATTCCCTTGACCAAATTTACCTACCTAAGTTTTGCTAAGTCTTTTGCTTTTGCGGAAGTGCCCCTTTGGGTTTCCCTTTGCTCATTGCCCTGACGTCCTTCGGGCCTCATCCCTGCTCACTCAGTTCACTTTTTCCTTCATTTTGACTATGGGGACAAGTTTCCCATGGATTTGTGATGTTTGTTTGGTGCTTTAGTGGCCTGCCAAGGTTTCGTTAAGTTTCGGGAAGTTCAAAATTTTCATTCTGGAACTTCATCCTTGGCTGTTCCAGAACCCAGCCCCTCCATGGTCGTTTCCAAAACTTCATCTCTCCTTTGCCTTTTTTTCATCCATCCACCCCCGGTGTTCTGACTCCCAAAACTTGGCCCCTCTGTGGCCATCTTCGGAACTCTGTCCCTCCGCAGCTGTTGTGGGAACTTCATTTGTCCCTAGCTGTTCTGAAACCCAACCCCTCCGTGGCCATTTCTGGAACTCCATCTCTCCTTTGCCATTTTTTCATCTATCCACCCTCGACATTCCACTCCCAGAACCTGACCCCTCCATGGGCATTTCTGGAACTTTGTCCCTCCACAAATGTTCCAAGAACTTGGTTCGTCCCTGGTTGTTCCAGAACTAGCTCCTCCATGGCCATTTCTAGAACTCCATCTCTCCTTTTCTGTTTTCCATTCATCCGCCCCCAGTGTTCCAGCTCTTGGAACTTGACCCCTCCATGGTCATTTCCAGAACTTCGTTCATCCCTGGCTGTTCCAGAACCCAGCCCCTCTGTGACCGTTTCAGGATCTTTGTCTCTCCATTGCCATTTTTCATCTGTTTGCCCTCGGCATTCCAACTCCCAAAACCGGGCCCCTCCATGGTCGTTTCTAGAATTTTGTCCCTCCGTGATTGTTTTGGGAACTTTGTTCATCCCTGGCTATTCTAGAACCCGGCCCCTCCATGGCCGTTTTCGAAACTCCGTCTCTCCTTTGCCATTTTTTCATCTATTTGCCCCCAGCGTTCTGGCTCCCAGAACCTGGCCCCTCCATGGCTATTTTCGAAACTCCATCCTCCATGGCTATTCCGGGAACTTCGTCCATCCCTGGTTGTTCTGAAACCTGGCCCCTCTATGGCTATTTCTAAAACTTCATCTCTCCTTTGTAATTTTTCCTTCTATCTGTCGCCCAAATTTCATCGGTGCTTTCGGGCCCGACCTTGGGGAATGTTGTCCCCATTTGTTGTTCGCCTTCCTTCCAACTTTCGTCCATCGTCCGCCTTGGTGCCCACCCCCCTAGAGCCTGCATTAATGTTTATGGTCCAAATGAGCTCCAAATATGAATATTATGATCTTTTGATGATGCATGGGTGAATCTAACAAGGATTTTGCAATATTTGACTAGCATTTTCCTTGTTTTGTGTATGAAAGCACTTACGACACTTCATGTATGCAAGTTTCAAGAAGCCTATCATGGGTCCATCAGGGAGAGCCATTGAGAAATCTGAACAAGGAAAGCACATAGCTCCTGTCACCATTCACTTTATGCCCACCTCTCTTCATAGCACCCATCAATAGAGTTGGCATTAGAAGAAGGCCTGTGCCAAGGAAGTGAATGACAAAAATGCAAAGGGGGGCCTTGAAGAAAGCATAGGGGAGCTGTCCTACTTTTCACCAGATGATGATTATCTTTAAGGGGTTGTCTGCTTGAATCAGGGGAAACCAATCCATTGATGCTAGTCGTCAACAAGCCTGTTTGATCCAATGAAGAATGTTGCAATTTTATCAAGCAAAGGGTAGCTTTCAGGAAGTTTCAGCTACAGTAAACGAGAAATCAGCTAGAAGACAAAACTACTACAGCACCTGGGCACTAAAAGAAAAAATAGGGAAAAGACAACAAATGTATTTTAAATTGCCGAATATTGTGGGGTAGAAGAAGCCCTAATGTAATTGAATCTAGGCCACACAATGCAATTCAATCTTAGCCATGCATTTGGGCTTTGGAAAACTATAAATAGGGGTCTCCCCCTCATTTGTAAGGGGTTGGAGAGCTGGTGTAAAAGCATTCTACAACAATAGAAAGAAACATTGCATGATTTATGGGTGTTTCCTTTTGAGCTTGCTCATTATGTGTGCATGGTTCTACTTCCCCTATTAGTTTAGTAGTTAGTTTCTTGAGTGGATGTGATGATGGACATTGCTATTATTTTACTTGATGAGATTACAACCCACACTTTTGGCACTTGTTGATGACAAGCTATTGTGCAAAGTTAGCCTGTGCTTCTTTATTTGATTGTTGCAACTTAGTTCAATTGCATGTTCATGATGTGCATGTGCAATCTGAAAATATGCAGTCCTTAGAAGATTGCATTGGTTTTGTGTAACTGTAGGATCCTCTTGGCCAAGAAAAACTGAGTTTAGGGAGTTTGTCTACTGTAGAAGCCTCCATGATCACTGTTTATTTGTAGTTTTAGGTCCAGGAACTTACTCTCTTCCCTGCTCTTTTTCCTTTTTTTAATAAGTAACCTATGGCAAGGTTTATTGCACATTATAAAGCTAAATCCAACAATGAAATGGAGTTCAATACTATTTTTTGAACCTACAACAAACGCAAAACAACTCTCCCATCTTAAGAACTCCATTTGGATATCCAACTTTCCCACTTTGTAACTAATCCGTAAGACCGCCTTGAGATTCCAACAAATCACATAAATCAATTGAGATATTCTGAGCACTGTCAAGACCTAACATTAGAGACCTTGGGATAGTGTTCTGCAATTTGATTGTGGAAGATTATCTTTCAAGAGAGGTGATGCACCTATGCATCACTTGTGTTGAGAAGTGCATAAAGAACACATCAACAGAACTGGCGTTAGAAGGAGGGCATGACATGGTGTGGCTACAAAGTTGAAAGTTGGAAGTTGAAACGAACACTTTCAAAGAAGAAATCTAAGATAGAGAGATCTCTTTTAATGCTAAAACATAAAATTAGAAAATTTTGAAGGCAAACAAAAGCTGAGTTGAAATGGAGCAGCACGTGCAAATCAACATCACTCAACTACATGCAGATTTAAATAGGAGATTGAGAAGTCCATTGTAGTAGTTTGCATTGGCAGATAGATGTAGAATTCATGGCACCCATAGGCATAATGAGTTAAAGTGTCTAACCTTTTTGAGAAGAATCAACAAAGTCTTGTAGGGAGAAATTCCCTTTTGGGAAATCTATCAGCCTTTGGCCCTTGTAGACTCGGAGGAAGAATTGACAACCATGGCAGCCAAGGAATTTGAAGAGCTGATCCAAGAATGTTTGGGCAGAAAGGATGGGCTAAGATTGGAGGAAGTACTAATGTGAAGCTGGTGTATATTTCACAATGCACCACACTTGAAGATAACTTGTCCATCGTGTGCAAACATCATCACCCAAGTCAAGGGTTGTTCGGAAAAGTTGGGGCAGCCAGCTGTCAAGGAGGATGAGTCATCCCATGAGGTAGAAAATTTGTTAGCATCTGGAAGACAACACCTTCAAGTCATACCAAGAAGCTGCACAAAAATAGATGTTGGCACAATAAATATTGAAGTTGAAAATCAAGAAGGAGAAGGTGAATTCCTTGGGACAACAAAAGGTTTTGGTGAAGGTTCACTAAGAATGGAGTTGAAAATCCTCTCATTCACCAGTAAGAGGCAGTCCTCCAATCTAGAGGAGGAGCCATTGGCAGTTGAGGATGGGTCAACAAAGTTTGCAGCAACTCATGAGGATACTGAAAAATTAGAAAGAGAAAAATCAGCAAAGGGAAAGGGATGACAGCCTTGCTAAAACAAAAAATGATGATGAAGGCATAAATGAAATCAAATTAGAAGACCTCTCCTTCATAAATGAAAATGATCGAGAATTTGAAAATGAAAGTTTGGAGGAGTGGGGACAACCACTCGCCATGGCTATTTACCATCATGCTTCTTTTTCAAGTGATGATGAGGACCTAATAGAGGAAAAATATGATCAACTCGTCTCTAGATTAGTAAAGGATCGATCTGAGATGAAATACGAAGTGGATTTGGAGGTGCTACTACTACCAAATTGGTGCACACTTCATAATTCATCACACTCGGAGTTCACATGCGGACTATGCCAAGAAGCCATCAAGCAAGTCAAAGTACAATCAAGGCAGCCAAGCACACCACTTCCTATAGTTGCTTCAAGGATGGAATGTGAGGACCAAGAGCTTGAGCCAAGTGACAACTCAGCTAAAGGTAGTCCTCAAGAGGATGTTGGGACAGCAATAGAAGAAGGACAAAAATAAAATCGTGAGCTTTCGAACGATGAAGCAGATCAAATAGGAATGTTATCCACCAGTGATCAAGAATTTCTCCCTCTTCAAGAGAATTTGTGCAATTATGTGACCTATAGGTGATAGGGTAGGGTTGGATGGAACACTCACTATTCCATGCTCTGGGTCCTTGTTCTCAAGAACTCCTAGGTGACTCTCCCACCTTAACCTTTAGGTCCTATCTCATGTATAGGTACCCCTGGTTCTACTGGCCAACCCCACTATCATCAAACTCTCAATTTACCAAGCCAATCTTGGTGCCTTGTCACTAACTCTCCCTTAACCCTTAATCTTCCCTAAAGGATAATTAATCCCATCTCAATTTGTTCTTTGCAGGGGTGTAGAGATGTTTCTACAAGCCTCACACCACCCTCCTAGGGTTCTTGTAAGTTCACCATACTCCATTCTTCCATCACTTTCACCAAACCCTCACCTAGGGTTTTAGTTCCCTAATTCTAGGCTTCCCAATTAGGTCTTTCCTCCGAGAGAATGAAGTAACTCTCCTAAATTCTCCAAAGAACCCCAAATATTTCCTATGGATTCTTGACACCTATACCCTTCTCTCAAATAATTATGGAACCTTGGGTCTCCACTGTCCATACAGTGCTTCAAACTGGAACTATGCTTAAACCTAGGTCTTTTTGGGTCTTTTCCCTGTCTTCTTGCAAACTGTCAAGGTTTCCTCTCATCAAATAAATTGATGGAGTCTCCTCAACGTACCCACATATTAGTGACCATCAATCCATCCCTTTCCAATAGGAAACTTGCTTTGAACAGGCACCCCTGCATTTCATAGTGCCTTGCACTTATTGTCTCTCCTAGCCGGGCACTGTCAAGCTCGCCTAGGAGGAGACTTTATTCATGCCTCTTGGACTCCTATCTACTCCTAGACCTACTATAATTACAACCATGGAGTCTAGCCTCATTCCCCAAAATCCCATACACTAGGTACAGTGGGAAAGAGAGCTAAATCTCCATTCTTGACAGGTTACAAGTCAGATCAGCAACTAAAACAACAACAAATTACCTACCAAACACACCTGCAAATTGAAAACTCATCCTAAAGAATACCAAAAAAGCTTAGAACATAAAAAATACTACAAACTACAGAGCCATGATCGCTCCTGATCACACAAACTTAAAGAAAACACATAATTTCACACATTCTTCTCACTGTCCACACTTAGCATTTTTGAATTTTCAAAATTACAAAAGCTTCCAATGCCTTCCAACCTTACTCATAGGTCGAAGCATTCCCTATATAGGTCAATGAAGGTATTTATCCTTCCCTTGGTCGGACATTACATTTGTCTTTGGAGCAAAGGTGCAAAATGGGCCATTTTGCCACTTTTGCCAATTTTCTAGAGAACTAGGAATAGTGAGTTTTTGACCTCACAAACCTTTCCACTCCTGATCAATCCTGATCAAGAAATGTTATTAAACCTCTAATTCTAAATAAATGGTCAACATGACCTTCTTGGAAAAACATTAAAACAAAAGTTCATCCTAGACTTCCTAATGTCTAGTGTTTCTTAGGTGTTTCCTAGGTGCTCCTGCACCATTCTCCCCCTCTGCACAAAATCTAAGGGATGTGAGCTGTGAGTAGAGAGACATCTATGCCCTGATTCTTGCACTGAGCTTCATCCACCCATGTGGCCTCATATTCTAGCTTGTCCTTCCACTTGATGAGGTGCTCCATGTACACTCTCTTCCTTGTAGATTTCTGCAATCTTGACTCCAAGATGCTCTCTGCTTGTAGTTTAGCTTTAGTAGGTAAGGCTATGTTACTGACTTCCTTGAAGACCTCCCTATTGGTCTGAGCTATATCATTGATTGATCCCTTGTACTTGATCAAATCTGCTATATTGAAGACTAGTGAAATTCCCAAATCAGCAAGTAACTCCGCCTTGTATGCATTCTTCCCATACTTGGCTAATATCTTACATGGTCCCATCCTTTTCATCTATAGTTTGGTTGATATACCCTTCTGCAACCTTGATTTGTTAAGATGAACCATGACATAATCTCCTACTGCAAATTGCAAATCCTTTCTTGTCATATCTACCTTGTCTTTCAACTTTTGTGTAGCCTCGATGACTGTCCTCTTTACCTGCTCCTAAATCTCTTTCATGGTTTGAGTGAAGTCTTCAGCATGTCCACTCCTATGTTCCATAGCTCCTAGATCCCTGAGCTCACATATACCTCTTGGGTGCATTCCATACACAATCTCAAAAGGACACTTCCCTGTGGTTTGGTTTACACTATCATTATAGGCATACTCAGCCTATGAGATTACCATATCCCAAGTCTATACATATTCCTTAGTTAGACACCTTAGTAGGTTGCCTAGCACCCTGTTAACCACCTCTATTTGACCATCGGTCCGAGGATGGTAAGCTGATCCAAAAGACAGGTTGGTACCCAATCTGCTCCATAGAGTCTTCCAAAAGTGACTCATGAATTTAACATCCTTGTATGAAACAATACTTAAAGGTAATCCATGGATCCTTACAATCTCCTTAAAGAAAAGGTGAGCTATATAGCTAGCATCATGAGTGGTTTTGCAAGGAATAAAGTGACTCATCTTGCTGAATCTGTCCACCACTACATACACACTATCAAATCCAGTCTTGGTCTTAGGGAGTCCTACCACAAAATCCATGCTCACACACTCCCATGGTCTGTTAGGAATGGGTAGGGGTTGATATAGGCCAGCATTACTAGCTCCTCCCTTAGCTTTCATACACACAACACATTGTTCCACATACCTCCTGACATCTCTTGACAACTTAGGCCAATAGTAGAACCTTTGCACTAGTTCTAATGTCTTATTGATGCCAAAATATCCACTAAGACCACCATTATGC
The DNA here is from genome assembly GCA_007115665.2 of Sequoiadendron giganteum. NCBI lineage: Eukaryota > Viridiplantae > Streptophyta > Pinopsida > Cupressales > Cupressaceae > Sequoiadendron > Sequoiadendron giganteum. Next base: position 343,876,325 of record CM021101.1, read on the forward strand.
TTTTCCTGAATGAGGTTTTCTCTCATTGAACCTTTTGGAACACATAATTGATTCCCTTTAAACAAAAACCCACTTTGCAAAGTATACTTTGAGTATTGGCTATGAAAATGATTCTCAAAGTTAGAACATACCTTGTAGGCCTTTGAGAAATCTTCATCCTCCCCATAGAGATCCTTGAAGCTCTCTATTCCAATGCTCTTGATCTGTATCTCTTGGACTGTCAACAATCTTCTACTCAATGCATCTACTACCTTGTTCATTTGTCCCTTCTTGTGCTTGATGGTGAAAGTAAAAGCTTGGATGTACTCCATCCACTTCAAGTGTCTATTGCTCAACTTCTCTTGGGTGTTGATATAACTAAGTTCCTAATTGTCTGTAAAGACCACAAACTCCTTGGGTAGAAGGTAATGCCTCCACTTCCTAAGTGACTAAACCAAAGCATAAAGTTCTAGATCATAGGTAGAGTACTTCTTCTTAGCTTCATTAAGCTTTTCACTGAAGAAAGCTATGGGCTTGCCTTCTTGACTAATCACTCCCACACTCCATAGTAAACAACTTGTCAAAGCTTGGTAATTAGAGAATAGGTTGAGTTGCCACTTCTTGTTTTAGTTTCTCAAAACCTTTCTCAGCTTCTTGAGTCCACACAAACTTAGTTTTCAAACCACCCTTAATTGTCTCTAGGACTGGTGCACATATGCCACTAAAGTTATGAATTTCCTATAAAACTGAGCCAATCCATGGAAACTTCTTACCTCTATCTCTGTGGTTGGTGTAGGCTAGTTTAGGATAGCTTCCACCTTGCTTGGATCCATTTTCAGTTATCCTTGAGACACTAAAAAACCCAAATATACAAGCTCTTGTTTGAAAAACTCACACTTCTCCAGGTTGATGGATAGCTTCTCCTCTTGTAATCTTCTAAGAACCAACTCCACATGCTTTAGGTGTTCTTTTGCTATCTTGCTGAAGATGAGTATATCATCAAGATACACAACCACAAATAACCCTGCAAAGTCCTTGAGCACTTCATTCATGAGCCTCATGAATGTGCTAGGGGCATTAGAGAGGCCAAATGGCATAACTCTCCACTCATACAACCCATCTATTGTCTTAAATGATGGCTTCCACTCATCTCCATCCTTGATTCTGATATGATGGTATCCACTCTTGAGATCCAACTTGGTGAAGTACTAAGCTCCTCCAAGACAATCCATCAAGTCTTCAATTCTAGGAATGGGGAACCTATGCCTGGTTGTGATCCCATTTATTGTTCTAGAGTCAGTGCATAATCTCCACTTGCCTCCTTTCTTGGTTGCTAAGACCACTGGTACTGCAAATGGGTTGATGCTCTATCTAATCAAGCCTTGACCAAACAACTCCTGCACTTGTCTAGCTACCTCTAGATTCTGATCTGGTGTAAGCTTATAAGCTGCTTTGTTAGGCAATGATTCTCCAAGTATGAAGTCAATCTGATGACTAATGGCCCTTTTAGGAGGTAACATTGCAGGTGCACCATCACTTACTATGTCTTTGTACTTCTCAAGCAAATTTTGGACTGCTCCGGGTATGACTGTTTTTCCAGTCTTATCTTCTTCTTTGGACTGCAACAAGACTACATAACCTTCACCCCCTTGATGTAGGTTGTTAAGGAACTCCTTGCCACTACTTAACAAGACACTTGGTGTCTTTGAATGTCCTCCATCCTCCTCTAGCAGTGACTGCAACTTAAAAGTCTTCCCATCCTTCTTAAATGAAATGGTATTCTCCTTTCCATCATAGATGGCACTTTTGTCATATTGCCATGGTCTGCCCAATAGTAGATGACATGCATCCATGGGTAATACATCACAAATTAGCTTATCTTTGTACCCTCCAATAGAAAACTCCACCGTTACTTGCTCATTGACAAGAACACTCTGCCCTTTGTTTAACCATGTCACCTTGTAGGGGTTAGTGTGGGGTACCTTCTCCAATTTGAGCTTCTTTACTGCCTCTTCTAAGATGATGTTGTCTATTGAACCAAAATCTACAATGACCTTGCATACTTTTCCAAGTATCTTGCATCTCACTCTAAATAGAGCCCTTCTTTATTTTGGTTCTTCCTTGACCGGTTGCCTGATCAACACTCTCCTAAACATCAGATTCTCCCCCATTTCAAATTCAATATGACTGATCTTAGGTGATTTGATGCTCATGGTGTCCTCTTGTAAATATGCAACCCTCTTCTCAGTGTTTGATGAAGATGCTTTCTCTGGGCACCTATAAGCTGGATGGCCTACTTGTCCACAATGGTAACACTTCATATTAGCAAAGTATGAATTGCTCCTGCTTGCTCCTCTTCCTCTATTTGATCCTCCTTAAGAACCTCTACCTCTTCCATAACCTCCTCTAGAAGATGTTTCACCCCCATACTCTATGATTTTAGATTCACCTTGGTTTCTTTTTTCATTTCCTCTACCTTGGTAGCCACCTCTATGTCCTCTTTGATCTCTTTGATCTTTGCATTTGCCTCTACTCTTAGAAGCCTGATCATGTTTCCTCTTGCTTCTTTCCTCAATCTTGATAGCTAATTGATAGCATTGATGTACTATATTGGGACTTAGAAGAGTCATCTCTTCTTGGATGTTCCACTTCAAGTCGTTCAGATATCTAGCCACTTTGAGACTTTCATCCTCTAAGACATTGGACCTCATACAAAGTTTTTGAAACTCCTCAGTGTAAGTGTTCACATCTTGGTCTCTTTGCCTCAAGATTTGCCTCTTCTTGTGTAACTAAATCTCATAATCATCTGGTATGTATGCTTCTCTCACTTTTTCCACCATACCTTTCCAAGTTGAAATAGGCTTCTTTCCTTCCTTTTCCATCTCTGTCTAAATGAATTTCCACCATGTCAAGGCAGATCCTCTCAATCTAGACTTGTCCACCTTCACCTTCTGTGCTTTAGTGACTCCATCACATTCAAAATGGTTCTCCATGCCTTCTATCCAATCCAGGACTAGGTCAGCCTCTAATTTCCCACCAAACAGTGGTATACCTTCAAGTGCTTTCCCACTCAAAGCTTTCAATGCCTTCAAGAAAGGATCCTCTTGTAGAACAGGGTCAGGTTCAGGGGTCTTGTCTTTCTCTGCAACCTCTTCACTCTTTGGTTCCCTACCCTCCAATCTATCACTAACCTCATCAGCCTTGATTTTCACACTATTCAATGCTTCCTCAAGTTGAGCTAGTCTTTCCCTCAACCTCCTATTATCTTCCTCCTAATCTTCAACCTTCTTTTCCAACTCAATTTTTGTCACCATGGTTTTGGAACCACTGGATTCAAGGTCTGAAATAAAAGTTCTAACCCAAATCTTTAACATGCTCTAATACCAATCTAATAGGGTAGGGTTGGATGGAACACTTACTATTCCATGCTCTAGGTCCTTGTTCTTAAGAACTCCTAGGTGACTCTTCCACCTTAACCTTTATATCCTATCTCATGTATAGGTACCCCTGGTTCTACTGGCCAACCCCACTATCAACAAACTCTCAGTCTACCAAGCCAATCTTGGTGCCTTGCCACTAATTCTCCCTTAGCCCTTAATCTTCCCTAAAGGCTAATTACTCCCATCTCTCAATTTGTTCTTTGCATGGGTGTAGAGATGTTTCTACTACCTTCACACCATCCTCCTAGGGTTCTTGTAAGTTCACCAAACTCCATTCTTCCTTTGCTTTCACCAAATCCTCACCTAGGGTTTTAGTTCCCTAATTCTAGGCTTCCCAGGTCTTTCCTATGAGAGAATGAAGTAACTCTCCTAAATTCTCCAAAGAACCCTGATTCTTTTCTATGAATTCTTAGTCCTAATGCCTACCACTTCAAGATTTCAAAGGTCTTAACCCTTGACTGTCCGTACACAGGTCAGACCTTCAATTTTGCAAAATAGGCCTCTTCTTTAGGTTTTCCTGACCACACAGTGGACTATTAGTTTTTTCTCAACTCAAATGGACTGGTGAAGCCTCCTCTTTGTTACCGAGCCTCTGCAAGGCTTCCATCTACCTTTCTACCATGTGGTTTATCAAGGAAAGGTCACCCCTACAAGCCAATTGCTTTGCACTTCTTGACTTTCCTAGTCGGGCACTATCAAGCTCGCCTAGGAGAAGTCTTCCACAGTGCTTTGTTGACTCCTAACTACCCCTAATTCTACCATATTTACAAACATGGAGTCTATCCCCAATCGCCAAAATCCCGTACACTAGGTACAGTGGGAAAGAGAACTAAAACCCCATTCTTGACAGGTTGCTAGTCAGATCAGCAACTAAAACAACAACAAATTAACTACCAAACACACCTGCAAATTGAACACTCACCCTAAATACTACCACACAAGCTTAGAACATAAAAAATACTACAAACTATAGAGCCATGTTCACTTCTGATCACACAAACTCAAAGCAAACACATAATTTCACACATTCTTCTCACTGTCCACACTTAGCATTCATGACTTTTCAAAATTACAAAAGCTTCCAATGCCTTCCAACCTTGCTCACATGTCAAAGCATTCCCTATATAGGTCAATGAAGGTATCTATCCTCCCCCTTGGTTGGAAATTACATTTGTCTTTGTAGCAAAGGTGAAAAATGGGCCATTTTGCCACTTTTGCCAATTTTCTAGAGAACTAGGAAAAGTGAGTTTCTGACCTCGTAAACCTTTCCACTCCTGATCACTCCTGATCAAGAAATGTTATTAAGATGATAATTCTAACTCAATGGTCAACATGACCTTCTTGGAAAAACATTAAAACAAAAGTTCATCCTAGACTTCCTAATGCCTAGTGTTTCCTAGGTGTTTCCTAGGTGCTCCTACACCAAATATCATCCCATATCTAGTCAGCACTATTTTGAGAGTATATGGATTTCAGGGAGCTCCACACATCCTGCCCTACAATGTGCCACCAAGGATTGGATTTGCAGAGATCATTTGGCAGATTGGCTTCATTCATGAAGATAATCTCACTGGGAAGGGAAAAGGGACTTTCTATCCTAATTACACAGTGGTTTCTGATTTTGTTATTACAAAAGGAGGCTGAGTGCATTTTGGAAAATTATTTGATTTGTACAATTTAATTTTTTGTCCTAGGAGGTAGTGTGACCCTAAGGGTTTCTTTGCTTTGTCTAGAGAAAGAATAAAGGGAGAAAAATTTGTGCATGAGTTCAATTTTCCTAAGGACCTGATCAAGAATGATTTTGATTTGAATAGGCAAAAATTGAATAAAGAAAAATGGGTTGCCTATGATAATTTGTTGGCTATTGTACACAAGATGGATCCAAAATATGATCCATTGATGCAATTCACCCCTTTTCATAAGAAGATTGGTTTTTTGATGAAAGACTTCAGGGAAATCATGGATATTCTAAGGACAAAGAAAATCAATCTGGGGTTGGATTTTGCTAAATAGGAGACTTGATGGATGAAATTATTGTTACAAACGAAGACCTACAAATAGGCATGCCATCCCCTCCATGACCAATTGAATTGGTTATGTCAGACTTAGACTTAAAAGGCAAGTGTGTACAAGATGCAAGAATGGAAGCTTGCAAGGAATTCTTAGATGATGACACTTTTGTAAAGAAACCCGCCTTCTTGCAATTGGTATGGAGGATTAAATTGGGAGAATACCAGGACAAGTGCAAGGAAAGAAGAGCTCAAAGGATGGATAGGTCATATCATGAAAATGATGATGAAGTGAAGGCTGAATTGATGAATGAATTTAAGAAAATCACTCTAGAAGAAGGGAGAAAATTGGTTGATCAAGTTGGTGTCTTGATCTTACCTAAATGGGATATTTTTGATGTAGTGGCCTTTAATGCAGTTTTGAAATCAAAGCATCCCCTCCAAAATTCTGAAGAAGAATTCAAGGTTGCACTGCAAGACTTTGCCTTCTGTGAGGATTATGAGACCCTAGCAATATGGGCTTTGGCCCCAGAGAGAAGAAAGCCAAGCATAGCAAATATTAACCTTAAATTTAGGGGAGGGTTAATAATAAAAAGAGCTTCAGAAACTTCAACAACAGAGGCTACAAGTTTAACTATGAATGTGGCCAAATTGGCACAAAAAACTATAGAAAGAGAAGAAGTTGAAAAGAGGAATTATATGGACAAGTATAATTTCATGATTGAGGAATACAATAAGGTGTAGTAAAGGAATATTGAACTACAAACAGAGGTGGAAAGGTTGAGGTACAGGAAGATAGGGGTATCATCAAGTTCTCTTGTGATTAAATCATTACCATCTATTGTTTCCACACCAATGTCTCCCACTGAGACTCCTGCCCTTAGCTCCAAATTAGAACCAATTGAGGAGGAACTAGAATGCTCTATTGATCCTACAAAGAAATAATTAATGCACAAAATTTTAGAGCTAAAGAATTATTTGAAAAATAGTGAGGAGAGGGTAGCACTGAGGAAAAAGGAAATTTACACCACAGTTTTGCAGCATTTAAACAAAAGAGTTGATAATAGATTTCCAGGTGTAAATTCTTCTTATTATATATTAGTGAGTGCAATAAATAATTTAGATAGGGATCAGGAAGTAGCAATACCATTGATTAAGAAATGGATCCCTAGGACCAATGACTTGGATGTGATGTATAAAGACTCAAGCTTTGATGTAAATAATAAGCCGCAGTCATTGAGACCTACTTAGGTATTGGTTAAATCATTGCAAGGTTTTCAGGCCTTACCAGTTGACTTGAGTAGGAAAATAGAGGAATTGGTGAAGAATTTTGACGATTGGAGTGATAATTTGCTGCCTAATATAATTGATGAGCAAGGTAATATCAGGGCTCTCTAGTAATGGAAGGATCAAGCTAATAGGGTCATTTATTCCCAAATTGTTTTAATTTGTGATGACTTGGATTCTGATCTACTAGTGATCTGCATGGACAAGATCATCAACACTAGTTCATTTCTTGAATCTTTTGAGAATAAAGAAAACTAGGTGGCAGTGAAATATACACCCTACAATGCCAAGGTGTATGAGGTAATCAATTTCAATTGTCCAAGTGATGAAGAATACCAATGATGGGTGGATACATATTTGATTGAGGAAGAGTAAAAATAGGAGTAACTGCTAATAGTTAATTAATTGACTGTTGTAGTCATAACAATTTCAAATTGTATTTTGTGGTGATATTTTAAAGGCGCGTGCTCTTGAAGATTCACTGCTATGTCAAACCATCCACAAAATAAAAAAGGGGAAGAAAAAAGAAGATTCTTCAGGTGAATGTCTATTGTAACTGAATTTTGAAATGTCAGAAAGTGATTTAATTGGCTGGTGACATGTGTACTTTCTGGCCCGATGCTTGTTTTCTCCTTCATTTTATATAAGAAGGATTTCAAGGCCAAAAGTATGAGGTTAGCAAGTTAGAAAGTTTTGGTCGAGTCTAGGTGAAGCTACAGAGAAAATTGTAAAGTCTGGTAGTTACAGAGAAAATGCAAGTTAGGTTTTGAATTCATTGAGATATAATGTTTTATAGAGGTACTAGCATTTGGAACAGATTGATAAATTCAAGCTCATGTTTCTCCTATGTACAAGCGTATTTGAATTTTGAATAAAGTGATCAAGGGTTATTTTGTTCATCTCACTGTTGTGGTGTGTACAATTCTTATTTTAGCTTGAATTCAAGGAATTAATTAAAAGGCTTAAATGAGATTGTAGGTTGATATGTTTTGTACAAGGATATAATAAGTAGAATTGAGTTAGGGCTACATATTGGTGATATTGTAAGGGAATATTATTGAAGATCTTATATTTTATGTGTTGAATCTATTATAAACCCTTAGGTATTTGTGAATTTGACTCCTCCAATGGAAGTAAGGCACTGACCTAAGTTGCATTTGTTTATGTGATTTAGTATGTGTTTGTGTTCACCCAGAGCTTGCTATAAATTAAAAATTAATGAATATATTTTACTTTGAAGTATTTTTGTGATTATATGATGCTCCAAATGGTTGATATTATTGATGAACAACCAATTCTATTTAGTTTTATCCTGTTTTGTTGAGCTATTGAGTGAGATTATCTGTTATTGTTAATGTTGTTTATAATAATAGTGCAGAGGTTGTAAACACATTAAGGGATCACCCTCCCAGGTCTTGCAGAGCCCAAAGTCTAGGAGGTCTTTAAAATCCTCATCAGTTGGTCCAAGTCCTTCAAGCTACCCTTGATTGGAATTGGAAATTCCATAAGTAGACTAGAAGATGAACCTGGTTATAGTAAAACAAACCAACACCCATATTTCCGATTTACCACTTGACCTAATTTCCTTATGCACCAAGAGAATAAAAATTCACTCTTTATAACCTTGTGCTAGAACCCGAAGCTAACACCTATCCCTTTCTTATTTAACTTGGCTCGAATCATTTTCTCTATGCACTTCTTTCATGAAAATGCACTCTAAATAAGTAAATCTCTAAGCTCATTGTATGAAAAGTGTTGATTTCTTAGTGGTTCCATCCTAGCACAATTTTGTTATGTGTTGAGGAACTAAAAATGTGTTGCAAAGGAAGCAAGTGTAGCAATTACATTATGACACTTGTCTTCATTTTAACTAAGCAAACCTAGTGCATTTTTACTATGTGCTCTACAAATAAATATGTGCTCCAAAGAGGAAGTGTTCCATGAAAAGATAATGACATGTGTTCTAATATTATGAACCCACCTTGCACAATCTTTCTATATGCTTAATTTATGAATTTATACTCTTAAGGAACTTCCCACTGCAACTGGAGACCGCCATCTATCTTTTGGTTATTCATCAAGACCAATGCATTTTCTTTATGCACTCTTTTATGAGAATGTGCTCCAAATGAATGAAGTGTTTTTATATTTCCATGCTAAATACTCCAATTAGTGAATTCTTTCTATGCACTAGAGGCATGAAAATACGCTGCAAAGAATTTTTGTGCTACACTCAGGGCTCTATCTCCAGTAGAGCCAAGTTCTTAGCACTTAAGTTATAAATTTAAAAATGTGCATAAAATCTAGTTTAAAAAATGTGCGTAGAATAAGGGTCAAACATTAGTGACATGATGAACATAGACTTAGGAATTTAATATTTTGAAGAAAATCATCAACAAGACACAAGTCTATTTAGTAACCTTAGCTGAAGGGGCCAATTAAAACATGAAATGAAATCCCATCATTTTTAACTTGAACGATGGGTAATCGAAGTAGGAATTCAACACAAGATTAAAAGAAAAAATTTATAACATCGCTCAAACTTAGGGTTATTCTAGGATTTTTCTAGGTTTTAAGCATAAAATGACAACTATTTTCAAAACCCCAACAAAGACAAACAACATTTCAGTATAAGGACTGGAGAACTAAAACTAAAAGCCAAGAAAAATAAAAGCATACCACCAATGACTCCAATTGGGGATGCTTACTTTGTAGAAGTATGGAAAGAATTTAGAATCTTTGGGAAAGTAGACCAACCTAAAAATAAAATAGATAAAATATAGATAAAAAAAGAGCAAGGGAACTATACAATATGAACATATAAAACACTATGAATGGAAAAGACATATATTTCAAGAGAAATATGGTTTCAAGAATTTTCCATGCACTGGTAGTTTCAAAAATTCACCATTGAGATTTTGCAATAAATATGAGTCATCACCATTTATATTGCTTATTAGATATGGTCCAAGCCATAGGACTTCAAAATTTTCATGTTTTTTGTTTTCTTGTGATCTTGCATTCCATAGGAGCACCATTTCATCAACTTTAATTTTTCTTGTAGTATCTCTTTTATCAAATAAATGCTTGATCTACTATTGTAACTTGATATTTTTCTACTATGACATCCTCCTTGTTTCATCTAACTGAGTGACTACTTGATTATGTTAACCATAGGATCATTTATCTCATCATCATGTTCCTAAATGAATTTGTACATAGGTAGAAAGTTACTAATGGGGATTCTATCTTTTAGACCATAAACCAGTTCAAATGGAGATTAACCATTTGCTTTCTTCACTATTATCCTATCCACCCATAAATCTATTCTAATCTTTGAATCCTAAAATTTCTTATTTTTCTCAACCATCCTCTTTATGATCTTCATCAAGCTCTTATTACTTGATTCTTCTTGTCCATTTCCTTGGTGATGATATGAAGATGCATAAGAGATATTTATCCCATACTGATTGTAAAAAGATAAATTCTTTAGATCTAAGCACATTGCATTGTCAGAAATCAACTTCAACAACACTCTAAACTTGGTTATAACATTTTTCATCAAGAAATCAATTACAAATTTACTTGTAGATTTCCTTGTAGGGATAGCTTATATCCATTTTAGAAAATAATCAATGACTACTAAAATCTAGCTATGCCCACCACTTGAGTTTTCAATGGTCTCTCCTATAAAATCAATACCCCACCATTGAAATGGAGCTTCTATAGATATTGGTCTTAATGGCAAGTTTCTAGAAAACTTCAAATTTTATGTTTTTTTGTATGCATCACACTTTCTAACTAGTTTGTGGGTGTCTATTAAAATTGAATACAAGCAATAACTAGATCTTAGGATTTTATGGGCTATAGTTTTTCTATGTAATCCCCCCCCCCCCCACCCCCACCCCCACACTCTATTATGCATCTCAATAAATATTTCAGATGTTTGTTCCTCATTTACACATTTCAGTCATATCCATTATTTGCTTCTCCATCATAAATCATTTTGGATTATAAGATACTTGATAGCATGTAGTTTCAGTGTTATTTTCTAATTATCTTTCATGTTATCTAGACATGACTTGTTCTATAGATAGAATATAATATCCTTATACCATGGATAAGATCACATATCGCATTCAAAGGATACTTAATTTGATTACAAAATGTTTATTTTAATAGCTTCTAAGTTTGATTTAGCCACAAGATTAGCTAATCCTTGTCCTCTGACCAACTTAGTGATCTAGATATCAATGCTTAATCCTTGGATATTATTGATCCATATACATATTATCCTAGTCACCTCATACTAAGTGAAAATATCCTTGACTATAACATTGGAGACATATGCACAATTATAACAACTCCCACTAGATATGACCTAAATTGTTTGGCTACCTTGACTAGTGCATATGCTTGTTTTTCCACCATGTCATACTTGACCTTGAAAACTTGTAAGGATTTTATAAAGAAGGAAATAAGTTTTTCAAACCCTTCATTATTCTTTTGCAACAATAATACAACAAAATTATGGAATGAAGCAAAGGAAAATAGTTGGAAAGGCTTCAAAATGTTAGGGGAATTAAAAATAGGAGCCTTATTTATTGCTTCCTTTATACTCTGAAATTCTTTAGTTGGATCTTCACTCCAATAAACATATTCCACTATCTTCAATATTTTGGAGATTGATCTCATTGTATTTGAATTTTTTTATATATCTCCTTACAAAGTTCACTTTTCCAAAAAAGGACTGAATACCTTTAATGGTTTTAGGTTGAGGAATTATTTCTATTGTTGAAACCATTTATAGATCAATTTTGATCCCTTCCTTAGAAAAATATGACTTAACATTTTTCCTTTTGTAACCCCAAACACATAATTCTTAGGGTTTAGAGAAATACCATACTCTAGAGCCCTAGCAAAAAAAATTAAAGGTGCATACAATGATTTTCTTCCTTTTAAGAATATGTAGTTAAGTCATCCTAATAAATAACCATGAAAATGTCTATGAAATAAAAAATACAACATTCATCTCTCTCTAGAATGTTTCTCCTACATTTTTTAAACCAAATGGCATCCTAACATAAACATATGTACCCCATAGTGTAATAAAAGTAGTCTTGTAATGCTCAGACTCCTTCACTTTGGCCTAGTTGTAACTTGAGAATCCATCCATCATTGATAGTAGCTCACAACTAGTGAAATTTTGCAATATTGCCTCCATGTTTGGTAATGGGTAATTATATTTTAGTGAATATATATTAATATTCTTGAAATCCACACAACTTTATATATCCATTCTTCTTTCTCACTGGCACCGAGTTTGAAACCCAGGTGGAATATCTAATTGGCTTGATAATTCAACCATATCTTAATTTCATCAGTTTTTGTTGCATCTTGGGTACCAATGTAGGACTAATAGGCTTTTATTTTTTCCTAAATGGTTTAGCATCTGAAATGAGAGGAATTTCATGTTAAAATAGGCCCTCTTTATAGGCCTTAAGTGTTGGAAGAATGAACAAAAACACATCTCTTGATATAGCTTTTGTGTTGTCATTGATGTCACCATGATATATGAGTTTCAACTGCAAGTTCAAAGACAAGTTGATCCGGTATTTTGAACCGATAATGTAGGAATGTCCTCCAGTGATCTTTGTTGCTCACAGTTTTGGGAAATGATTTTTAATTGTTTGAAGCATGCATGGTCAAAATCCAATGTGTATAGGTAATCGTGTATGATGTTGGCATCATTCTATTGTTTTCACTTTGGTTATTAGGTCTATCTCCAACCGACCTAGTAAGTAGTTGAAGTTAGTGGATTAAGTTTTCTTTGTGTGATCCATGCCGACATGATGTAGCATGCTACACACTTGAGTTGATTTTTTTTTTAAATTGTATTTTCTTGGAGCCGACCTGATTGGTACTTGTGGACAAGTTAGATATATATACAAGATAATTTGGAAATTGATGTATGGATTTTTATTATGCAAATGTTGGTGGATTGAGTGTGGATGCAAAAAGAGTGAATATTGGTTTGTTCACATGAAAATTATTTGAGCTTCAAAGGAACTAAATCTGCACTTGTGAGTTGTATCTTCATTAGTTCATTCTCTGGTTGTAAGCCATTTTGTTACTATATCTTTTGTAGGCAGTGAGCCTCTCTTTTTGAAAGTGAGTCCTAGGAGTGAGCCACCCTTTGTAATATCTTATAATCGATTACACTATATTGTGATTTAACCCTCACCATGGTTTTTCTCATTCTTCTTTTTTCATGTAAAAATCTTGATGTTGATGTGATGTGTGTTTTCATGTTTTGTTAATGTCTTTGCTTATCTTAACTATCATATCCATTGGATTAATTGGATGGTATTTTTTTTGCAAGTTTAAGAAGATATTGATTCACCCCCTCTCAGTATCTTGGATATTCAACAATTGGTATCAGAGCTTGGGTTGTCTGGAGAAGCCTAATAGCTTGAGGGAGATCTCAAATATTGAAAAAATGGATGATAAAGAAGAACTCTGAACAACCCTTGATGACCTTGAAAAATATGAAAATGAAAAAAAAGATCTGAAAGAAAATCTTGATGAAGCAAATGAATGAATTTGGAAGTTGAAAGAGTAATTGAAAAAATTCAAAGAGAGACATAGAGAAGTCAGTGAGCAATTGAAACAAGAAAATGAAGATGTTACCAAAATAAAGGTGAAAGTGGAGGAGAATAAGAGAATTGAAGAGTGCTTGAATGCAGTAGTGCAAAGCAATTTTGATGAGTGTTCCAAGATTGAACAAGAAGTGGTGAATCTGAGAGAAGATCTAGAAAAAGTGAAAGTTTGTGAAGATAGTTTCAAGAAAAGCTCCACCAGGCTTGATGAACTAAAAGTAGACAAGAAATCCAAAAAGAAAACCGCCTATCAGACAACCAAATCATCAAAGCTATCCATCTTTCAATGACATTTGTTTTTCATGCAATAAATTTGGACATAGGGAAACTGAGTGGATGAGTAGGATGAATAAGATTTTTGGTTCCTTCTCCAGAGAATAGTATGCTTGTAATAAGATTGGACATACAAATAGTGAATGCAAAATTCATATGATGAACTAGTTTAATGGAGGTAGAGTGAATCAATCCTTTGTTGGTTACTAATATACTTGCAACAAGTTTGGGAATAAAGAAAATTAGTGCAAATCAAGGATTAATGGAAGTCAAACAAATTAGAGAAATGTTGTATGTTACAATTGCAACAAACTGAGACATATTTCAAGGGTATGCAAAAGTAAAAATGGGAAGCATTCTGCTTCAATAAAGAAGAATGAACCTATGAAGAATATTGAAAAAGAGGAAGTTAAGCAAGAAATGAAAAAGATATGGAAAAAGAAAGAAGAGCCAGAATCCTTAGATGCGTCTATGCCTGCATCTTGTGCAAAAAATTCCTCTAGGAATTAGACCTAGCATGGTCTTAGGGGGAGCTTTAACAAAAAATCATTTGAACACCCTGATTTTAGGTGTGTCATTCTTTGGCATAAGGAGATGTTGTAAGGAATGAATAGGAAGAGGTTTTCGAAAAGAAACTAGAAGAAAAAGTGCAAGAATGTTTGTTTGTGGAGCATATTAGGGTTTTTCAGTGCAACTGAAGGTTTTTTTGCTATCTTTTTCAATTTCATTGCATTTAATATGAATTAGGGAATCACATTAATCTATAAAGAAAAATTGTAAAGGAATTTTAATCACTTGTGCATTTGAAGGAAGTGGAGAGCGATTTGGAGCATTCTTGAGGTGATTTCAAGTGCGATCTATGCAAACCCTAGCTTCAATTATTCAAAAAGTTAAAAGGTATTTTTTGACTCTGTGCCATTATGAGCTTGTGAAAATTCTCTTTCTAAATCTATTAGAGCTCGATGTGTTGAAAATGGCAACTCCTGTAGTCATGAAAGCATCAAAAATACCTAGACCCTCCTACAAGAAATATTCAATGAAGGTTTTCAAAGATGACCCTATGGGCACCTTCTCATCAATTCCTCATGGCATCATGCCTATTATTGAGGATACTAGGATGTACATTAGAGTTAAGACTGAGGAATTTAATCATAGAAAATTGATTGATATGTGGCTGAATGATCTCACTGGAGATGACTTCATGGTGAAACCTGAGTATTCAAATATTGTGGCAAAGAAGTTGGACCAATGGAATAGCTTCCCTAATTTCTATTCCAGAATTGATGATCAGTATGTTAAACTAGTCCTTAGAAGAATGCATGATCAATTATTATGGACTAATAAACCTCATTTGATAACCAAGGAAGTAATAAAGGTAGTCACCAGACTGTGATACCAGACCGGTACCAATGTTGAAAGTAGTGAAAATGAAGTGGTGATGGAACTCACCAGTGCTACATATGATAAAAGGGATCTTGCAAAAAATCCTATCACTAATCCAGCTATGAAGTATGTATCATTAATGATAAGACATAAAATCTACTTCACAAACAGAGAAAACTTTGTGTTGCTATAGCAATCTATACTGGTTATGAAATGGATACAAATGGTTTAGATTATGATTTGTGTGATATTCTCAAAAAATAGCTATTTGAGAACTTGAGGATGTTGAAGGAGAAGAAATATACTTTCAAGTTTGGTTCATTGATTGTTTTCCTGTAATATTTCCTCAGAAAGCTTCCAGGAAAAGATGAAACATTATTTTGGGACCCTTCCCAACTAGTTGCTAATAATTTTTTTTATCATTTCTGTAAGTTGGGTGATTTGAACAACACAAATAATTCCCTAACAAAATTCTTTGTTGTATTTAAGAAAAACATGAACGAAAGATAATTCTAACAAAAATTGTTGAGAAATACAAGAATGACATCATATTCCATGTTTCTTTTGATGAATGCATGGTTGAAGCAGTTGAGCCCCAGACTGTCTGGAATCAACCCTTGGGATATGAAATTATAGAGGATGAAGATGAAGGTTATGTGCAGATGTTATTGGAAATTCCAAAGGATTCCAATGAACCCAAGATTGGTACATATATGCATAAAAATCCCTAGAATTTCATTTGGAGCACAACAAACTTGCAAGGAGAAAAGAGTAGATGAGGCACTTAGAAAGTTAGGTTTCACTGCTGAAAAAATGGCACAACAAAGAGATATGGGAGAAAAAAAGTCTAGAGAATCATTAGGTGTAAGGAGATCCGATAGGATTTCTCCTTCTATGCCAGCTTCTAGCCCAACTTTAGTTAAGATTGAACCCAATTTTTCTGAAAAAGGAAAAAGAATGATCGCTTTTGAACCTACTACAAGATTGAGTAAGAGAAAAGATGTTCCTCTAGTAGTACCTGCTAAGAAAGGAAGAAAAGAAAAAGCTACAATAGAAAAAAATCTTAGCATAATTACTGAAGATCGGGAGGAAGAGGAGGAAGACCTAGATTCAAAACTGATAAGAAGAAGAAGGGTGAGAATTTCCTTCGGTGAAGGTGCTTCTTAAGAAGCTAGTGTTGGATCAAAAAGAGTTTAGTATGTATCATCCTTAGAGGGTGTTGAAGAACAAGACATTAGTGATC